>JAVCKT010029543.1:8370-23311 GCA_032273925.1 Rhynchotus rufescens | reverse complement strand
CTTGCTGCTTAAGGATCTGGGAGAGATTGGAGGAATCATTGGTACTAATGATGTTAAAACAGTAAGTTGGTTATCTTTAAATACTTAAAAAACAAGCAAAAAAGGTCCCACCACCTTAATATGGAAAAGCTACAGAGATGCTTCTCCTTGGACACTGCTATTTAAATCCTGGTTAGAGTGCAGTGCACGATACTTACACTTGTGATCTTCAGGTCAGAGCTGGGCAGTGTCAGTGTGCACAGGCACCACTCTCACTCCCAGCTCAGTTTCTGGGACCAGATTAATGCAGCTCGTCCGTGTGTGATGCCCTTATTAAAATCTACTTGCCCAGACCTGGACTGGGGTTCGCCCTGAACAACATGCACGTCGCACTGCTCCATGCTTGCTTGACATGATCCATTATTCTCACAATCTGAATAATCATTATCAATGAGGTTAGGTTTTGGGGCTGCTAAACCATTGCTTGAAACTTCCTCTACAGCTGCCACATGCCTGAACTAGTCCTAAATCCGGAGTTCTTTGCTCACAGCTATCTGGTACCTCTGGATGCAAGGATCTGCATGAAATCTGTTTTCTGCACTTTGTTGTTTCCAATTTTGAACAGGGTCTCCAACAAAGAGCCCAGCCTTTCTGAGCATAATGGTTTGTGTATTCCCAAACACAGGATACTTAAAACCATTGCTTTTTAGCTCTGTTGCTAACCACTATTTAAAAATTTATGTAGTAGTGAATCAAGCTTAACTTCTGTATGTTAGCTAATTCTCTTAAAGGAAAAATATTCCAGAGGATCACTTTCCTCTGAAGAAAGAAGGTAAGAAGAGCAAATACTGCTCAGGCAGCAGAAGCCTTGGTATCTGAATGCGTCTGGAGATGACGCATTCAGATTTTGGGCAGATTTTGACCAGATTTGCCTTGAAGTTCGCTCTCTGCCTGGCTTTTAGGTTTACAGATATGGTGGAGGGAGCAGTTTCTCACTTTGGCACACTTTGTTCATCTACAGTGAACAAAATTGTAATCCTCAAAGAAAGCCCAAAATATCACAGCTGTGAAGGGAATTTTTCGTGGCCTGGAAAATATTCTTTGTTATTAATGTTGTCTTCTCTGATCATTCAAAACCATATGAAGAAGAGCAGTTGCTACGGTTATTCTCAAGATGTATGCAAGCAATTTACAATATCTTTAATTTCTTACCTTTGGTCAGTTTTTGAGCTACCATCTTGCCTGGTTAATGCTTCACAAAGGTAAAAACAGGGGTGCGCAGCTGAACTAAAGATTGATTCTGAGAGCTGTTGATCATCTGCTGAACACTTAGTCCTGCAGATGCTCTAGGCTGCTGTTACAGCAGAGGCTGCAGGCCCTGTCCCCTGACCTGTTCAGGGAGATTCCAGGGCCACCAGAACGAGCCTAGTTAGATGTTACAGCAACCCCTGGTGGCCACTGTAATTGGAAGGATAGGAGGAACTCTTTGCAAATGGAGCTGTTTGAAACAAAATCTTACAGTAAGAGGGATGTCAGTGTTTCCCAGGACAGACATTGGTGTAAATGAGGCAAGATTGAGAAGGTTTTAGTGAAACGATTTTGAATTTCTTGGCAATTGGCAGCTTCTCAAAGTGTGTTTTATTGGTTAGAGGGTTTGGGACCAGTAGTATTTTTTAGGTAGTAGGGAAAAGGTGCAAACCATAATACCTTCTCCTTGGCTGTTATGGAAAAAAAAGTAGTGAAGGCACATGAAATATAAAATATTTCTTATATAATAACTTATTACCCCTATGCTTGTTGTAAGAAAGTCATCTGTCATGTTATCATATCAGTGTGTTTTGTGGCTTTTCAAGTACATAATTCACATGAAGATAGGCAAACAGCTAGAGGCACAGTGTTAACCCAGGAAAGGAAAGAATATGTGTGTGTATATAGGCTAGTGTTAATATTTAGAGAAAAGAGGGCCTACTCTGTTGTCAGGTGAGATTTCCAGAGCAAGCTCTGTCCTGGAGTTCCTTATCAAAAGGCATGACCCTGCACAGAGGCTTCTGGACGGAGTGCTTTGAAAATGCACCTCAGCTTTCAATTCCTTGAGAGAAAACCTTTCTGTGCTGCTGCATGAAAATCTTCTGTCAAAATACGCTCTTACCAGGTGGGCTTGATTATTTTAGCTGCTGAGTCACTAAGTTGATGAAGCATGCTGTTGTCTAAATTTCTTGCTTTTGAGGCTTATCAATGAAATGAGAAAACTTTCAAGGTGACCTGAAGATCCTGAAGCACTCCTTGAGCATTGCTGAGTTCCCATGGAGGTTGTCCAGCTCTAGACAACTGGTTCACAGCGAGAAGACTGTTTGCCTTGGTTTGTTTCCTTGAAGAAAGACATCCTAAGGATTGCAATCTTTTGTGTGTTTAGTTAGCAGATGTGAATGGGGTAATTGAAGAAGAGTTCACCATGGCGCGGCTCTACATCAGCAAGATGAAATCCGAGGTGAAATCTCTTGTGAACCGCAGCAAGCAGCTGGAGAGCGCCCAGATTGACTCCAACAGGAAGATGAATGCCAGCGAGAGGGAGCTAGCAGCTTGCCAGCTCCTCATCTCACAGGTATGTTGTTCGCCCTCATCCCTTTGAAGTCAGGTTTGACTTTCTCAACCTCCTTCTCTATGCAATGTGTGCACAGAGAGTGATGAAATAGGGATAGAGTGGTATTGCTTTTCCATATTTTTTTAATTCTCTTTTTTCCTTTTCCTCTCTCTGAATATTTTGAGCATATTCTGTGGTAAGATCATGTTCTCCATGTAGATCTTGGTATATTTTTATGGCATAATAGTGAAAATCCTCCTCAGATTTTCTCACCATGTATTTGCATCTTACACCTTCACTTTCACCTGAGAAAAGTAGTGAGGATTATTTGGTTGACGAGCAAAACACTGCAGGTCCCCAGTATCTGCACATTAGGATGCTAGCAGATAGCTAGGCAGTGACATGTAAAATGGTACTTTATGGAAAACATAATCATGTAAGTTAGAAACACAGATGGTAAGAGGACTTGGCAGTAGGTGGCACATTGCAAGCACTGCTACTGTAGCATCTTGCAGAGAGGGGGCAACTGTTCTAACCTACTTAGCTCTCTGATTGATGTGTATGTGAAGTGGAGAGATGATCTGGGTTTGCTGCATTTCACTTGCCACGTGCTAGCAAAGAATACCTCAGGCAGGGATAATCCCTTGTTCTGCAATAAAATGTCTGTACTAAGGTCTTCAGTAATAGCTATAAGCGTGTGTAAGCAGGGAGGGTAGAGTCCTGGAGATATTGGCTGTCCAAGAATATTAAATAAACCTGTCAATTTTTATGATGTCTTAAAGGATACTTTGAGCTGGCCTTGCCACTAAAGGAAGTCATCCATTTCCTTGGGAACTTACCTCAGAAAAGATTTGAGTGGCTTATGTGAAGCTGTGGCAAGGGATGATATAAGATGCTGCGGCCTTGCAATCTCGCCTTCCTGACAGCGTTTGTATTGTGTGTTGATGTGGTGAAGAAACCACACAAATACTCCCAGACTGTCATCACCTTGCTGTAGCATTTTGGGAGTCCTGAAAGTGAGATCACATGGAGACTAATCCTTCCTCAAAACCAGGAAGAAGCTGGGGGGTGTTTTGCTCAGAAACTTGCTCATAGGCAAAGGGCTTATAAAACTGAAGATTTGTTGTTAGTATAATTAAAACATTTAATTTAAGTGTTATTTGGCTGCCTCAATTTGTTACACAAAGAAAAAGAATGCTTCTATACAGGAAAAAAAAAATTAACAAGAAGACACAAAGTTTCTATACACATGATTTTACATAGGGATAGTTTCTGATATTTTTCTAAAAATGGCTTGCCCTTCCCCTGCTCCTTTGGATCCCCATGCTGATGGTTTCATTGTGGTAATGTTGGTGTGGGTGTTAATGGTGACTTGTCAGCATCTGGGGCTCCTTGTGGAGAGGAATGTGCTATTTATGCTAATGACTTTCCTCTGGGAAAGAGGAGTGTTTGAGAGTGCTCCTTGCTCTAGGATCCACTTGGGATCAGTTTTGTTTGCTTGCGTGCTTTTAAACTGTGCTCTTTTTTTCCCCTGGTCTGCAGTTACTTTACAACTAAATTTATTATATGTTGCGCCTCTTATATAAATTAGATGCTGTTTCTTTACTCTTTTACCCCTAATCTAGTTTTGTCTAGCTCCAGGTCTGCATTTTGTTAACTGATCATTGATGTTCATAGACACGAGGTCTCCAGTGCTGAGCCTTTGCCCCACCGTTTATCGCCCTGTGCCTGTGCTCTGTTTTATGTTGCATCCTCTATCACTACTTCTGAAGCTCTGTTATCAGACTAGGTCTTCTAGGTATTCCTCTACCTCTTTATCTGTGTGGGGTTATTTGTTTGATTGCTTCTTGATATTGTCTGCTAGCCATCATTTCTTTCTATTTTTTCTTACATAAAATGGCACCTGAATTTTTAGATGATGAGGAATGGTACTTAATCTCCTTACTATTCCCTGTATTTTCCAAGCATGAAGCAAAGATCAAGTCCTTGACAGACTACATGCAAAATATGGAGCAGAAGAGAAGGCAGCTGGAAGAATCACAAGACTCTCTCAATGAAGAACTTGCCAAGCTACGTGCTCAAGGTACAGTGTTGAGTCTTTCATTTTACCAACTACATCTGAGAAAATTCTGTGTAGAACCTATTGTCACTTATCCTGCTCACCAGAATTTGTACTGTATAACTTTCCATCCTGTTCTCTTCCTTTATCATAGACATGCCTCAATGTCATAGAAATATAATTGGACAGGATTTTAGTTCACTTGACCTCAGAAATTTCAGTGCACTGGTAGAAGACCTAACTATGCAAGTTGTGTTTAGACGTTGAACTATTTCCTTTGTAGTACCACAGCAATTTTCTATTTGTTTAGTATTTGCAGTGAAACCATGAAATTACAAATCAGAATATTCACCACACTGCATGTATTCGTAGTTTATGCTTACGATGAAAGATTAACCCTTTCAGCCTAGTCCATTCACAGAATGCAGAAAAACTTAAGTCTTGCTTCTTTTGAAAAATTATGCGAGGACCCTTGCTTTATGCTTTTGTGAGTAGAATGCTCATATACGTATCAAAGGAATGCTGTGAAATATAAACATGAAAAACCTGGCAGAATAGCATCACATGATTTCAAAAGCATTTTTTTTTCTAGTATTAAGCCCCTACTTACAATGTAATAGCTACCTAATAGCTTTAACATGATTCCAGACTTGTTGCACAAGGGATCTTCTCTGGCTTCAGGAGCAGCAGGTGGTGACAGAACTTGTTTAAACATCTGCTGCATGAATTCTGAGTGGCTTTTTATTCTACCGCCTGATATTCCCATCCTCCTTGTAAGGGAGTGGTCTGGTTCTAGAGTCCACGGTCTGCCAGCAGAAGACAAAAGGAGATGAGGAGAATTGCTATAAGCAGAGTTGTGAGGAGACAAGAGCAGATTGGAAAGGTACTGAGTGTATTTGAAAGAAAAGTATGAGCTGGTAGCAAAAAAAAAAAAAAAAATTAAAAAAAAATTTAAAATTTTAGATATAGGATACTGCAGGGCTGTGGCTGCTTCTGTTCCTCCAAAGTTGCTTGCCCCTAAAAGGGGAACTTTTTAGATATTTTGCACATTCTAGAGCCATTTGGCTAATTCTCAACTCTCTCAAACTGTAAACAGAAAAAATGCATGAAGTCAGCTTCAAGGATAAGGAGAAGGAGCATCTGACCCGGCTTCAGGATGCAGAGGAAATGAAGGTAGTATTGCATGCTACAATTTAGAGTGCATTTCATGGGGAGGCTGTTCATTAAGCTGGCAATTAGGGAGTAATTTTGTCTTCCTGTGCACGTGTAGTGCTCTTTTGAAAACATTTCCAGACTTTGTCAGAACTGCCAACTTCTATTAGAAAATGTGACCTTGTGTAATTGCATGACCTCCCCAACTTGAAACTGAAGATCTTGCTGGTGTTGCTGGTGGCGATCATGTTATGGGAGGAGAGAGGAAATTATAGCCAGACTATCTGAGGTGACTGTGTCTTCGGAGAACAGTTTGTAAACTGAGCCACCTCCCACGATTTTGAAGAGGTTCCATGGTTGATATTTGGTTTACACAAGTCATCATGAACAACAAATCAAAATATAATACCCACTATATTGTGTTTGGGAACAGCTTTCTATGTCAAAGAGGAATGGTATGGTTTTACCTCTGTTACTGCAATTTTATGCCACTGGAACTCAGTTGAAGTTACGTAGTTAAAAGCAGTGAATTTGAAATACTGGAGTTGATTTGATGCAACGTAGAAACTAAAAGCTGCATCTGAATCAAATGTGTAGCTTAATAGACACCCCAATTTTGTAATCATAAAAAAAAAAAAAAGCGCTAAGAAGATTCATGAATTGCTGGCTTGGTACTGCCTTGATGAACACTTGAAATGCGAGGCGCTGGGTTGGTTGAGGCGCTGCGTGACGAGGAGCGTGGCCGTGGGGCGCCCGCTCTGCGCTAGCGCGTGGCTTTGTGTTTGCAATCTGCAGAAGGCCCTGGAGCAGCAGATGGAGAGTCACAGGGAAGCCCATCAGAAGCAGCTGTCCAGGCTGAGAGATGAGATTGAAGAGAAGCAGAAAATAATTGATGAAATCAGAGAGTATGTTCATTTGCTCTGTCTCTCGTGCCTTTACTCTTCTGTGATGCTTCTAGGACTGTTCTTTTTGGTTAGCTTTGTTTTTAATATCTGTATATTTCAGAGTTTCACAGACATGAGTATTCATATATTCAACAGCCAACCATCTATTTTGCATTGTGGATTAAAGTGCCTTTTTTTTATTGTGGAGCCATTACAGTTCTATAAAATTATAGATATGAAGAAAAAATAATATTATATCTACAGGTTGCTAGATAATAGGAACTCTGAGGATGATAGATCTAAACCCATAAATTTTGAGGACCCTGTCACAAGCTTTCTGAGAGTTGGGTAACTCAAATACTATTTTTTCACCTTAGTGTGGGCTCCTAATGTGGAAATGTGTTTCTGTTAATTAGATGCCCAAAATGTGTTCAAAACAACTCTATTACTAGCTCAGTATTCTTGTGACACTCTTGCTAGACTTGTTATGTATAATATGTTCGGAAAACTGGGATCTTTATTACTGTATTCTTAGGTTTTAAATTGTTTGTTAAATCTGGGCAATTCCAATACTGTTTACTCTTTCATCAGACTTACAGTGTGACTGCCAACTAATAAGAGGGAAATAACAAACATGAGGAAGCAGGGGAGAACAGTTGCAAGAACATTTTGTCCTCTAATGTAGAAGAAACAAGGGAGGAGAAATTACAGATGACTGTATTCAGTTACACTTTTAAGAAAAAAATATTGCTCCTCAGATGCTTTTGCTTGCTCTCTTTCAGAAATGATCAGTAGGGAGTTACAGATTTACTTTATTTAACCCAACTCTCTGCATTTAGATTTACCTACACTTGTTTGTGGTGCTCAGGACTGAGATGTGCTGACTTTAGTTCTTTTACATTCCAGTATGAATCAAAAGCTGCAACTGGAACAAGAGAAACTGACTGCTGATTATGATAAATTAAAAATTGAGGACCAGGAAAGAGAAATGAAATTGGAAAAGCTCATGTAAGTCAATGGTTTTTGCAGTTAATGTCCTTGAATATAATGATTTTTAATGTGTCCATAGGAGATGGCCGAGTCAGAAGCATTTATATCAAAATATGCACACTGAAAATATAATTTTGGTAAAATGCCACCATTTAGTGTTTTTTAAAAAAAATAATCCTTACCATTTACTCAATATAGGTGCTTATTTTCTAGAGGATGCAGAGATGTGCGTGTAGGGGTGTGTTTGCATGTATGTATCAAGAGCTACGATTTTATGAAATGTCATAGCAATTCATCAATCCTCCACTCCTTAAAACCAAGCAAGAAAAAAAGATGTTTCTGTTTCTAATGAGCTAAATGTGTGAGGAAAATGCCTTTCTTGGAAATAAGAGAATTTCCCCTGTGGACAGAAGCACTTGCCAAAATGGAGATGGTGGCTCAGTCATTAGCTGTGAGAAAGCTGCATGTCAGTAGATAGACTAAAGAAAATAAAGGTGCAAAGAGAGATGCAATTTGTGCAAAGCAGCAGATACACTTAGATTAAATGTTGCTTAATGTTCTTTGCTTACACATGACTTCATGCTTTTGATTTTTGTTTAATGTTGTGATCTTTCTAGATTGCTGAATGATAAAAGGGAACAAGCAAGAGAAGATCTCAAGGGGCTGGAGGAAACTGTGGTATGTCTTAATTACAGCTTATTGAGCTCTTCTCTTTCCTCCTGCCATTGTCTTCATCACTGATTTATTGCCCAAACATTTGCATCTGTGCTCAAGAAAACAACTAGTTTATATTAGAATAATCTAAATCTGTGCATTTTTACAGGTTATTAAATTGAGCCTCAGAATTTAAAATTAAAGATTACTAAAATATAACCTGAATATTATTGCCACCTGTGAAAAAGCCAGCACTGCTAAATCTCCAGGCACTACTTGTTTTGCTGTCCTTGCTCTTGTAACTCACCTGGACCCAGTGTACTGAATACAGTGCAGGCACCTGATATATACCTGCCTCTGTCATGACCAGCGTAGTGGCTTATTAAGGAATATAAGATTGTACTGGTAGGTCTAAAAAGATGGTCTTTCTGAAGGATAACTTCTGGCTTAATTGTTGCCACACGGTCTTTTTGGAAGCTACGTTTTTTCTCTTTAAAATATGCACTTTCTCAAAGGCCTCAGAACTTGGTCAATAACATACATGATTAATTATTTGCAGTAGTATAATGTGCTAAATTTGTGTGTTGGTGCTTCAACTGATGTGTGTGTGGGGGAGGGGGGAACAACTACATAAACTGTTTTTTCTTCTGTCCCTTATGAATTTCCTGTCATATGGGAAAACTTCAGTCAGAAATTGAGCTATCAGTGTTAGCTTAGAGCACACTGAAAATTCATTGGTGAATTATGTCCAGTATCTACATTTACTTCATTAGTATGAGAGGAAAAGTTATCGTTAAACCTTAATTCTTGTTATCGTTAAACCTTAATTCTTATTAATAGAACTTCCTTTTTAAATAACTATTACTATAAGACATATTGATTAAATATGCAAAATAATATCCTTTTGAACTCAAGAACAGCCTTTTTTCCTTTGTGTGATACTTCAAAAAGTCTAAGCTTATAGGGCCCTCAGGGTCATTAGGAGCTCAACACTTTGAAAATTTGGATTATTTTTATTCTGAAGCTGGGCAATCCTGGTCCTATCAGCTTTGGTTGTTGTTGGCTTCCCTAGAAATAAGCCCTATTTCAATAAAAATTCCCGTCGGGAGAGATTTAACTGCCTTTCTGAAGGTGTTCTTGAGCTGCTCACACACCTTATGTGTCTGAAACACCCTTTTTCTTTTTCTTTTTTTTTTTCTTTCTTTTTTTTCTTTTCCCCTTATGCACTGAATATAAGGCTGCTGGAAATCAGAGCTAGGCAATGTGAGACAGTTTGCAGAAAAACAGATTTTTTTAAAAAGAACTTTTAAATATCTTTATACTGCCTTCTATTCAAAATTGTATTCACTTTGTTAGTATTTGATAATTATAGGAAAAATCAAACATAACATGTGCAGTCCTACACAATAGGAGGTCTACCAGCACGTTTGTATAGGGAGGCATCAGCCTCCTGTGTAGGAGCTCTGTCCTTTGGATTATCCTTGTGGGGAGGGCAGGAGGAAGAATAGTTCCTGTGGGGCTGAAGTGGTGATCGTTGCTTTGACCTCTCCTCCTCCCACTGCTGAGCTGGAGTGGAAGGGACCTGGCCTTGGATCCCTCTCCAGAAGTAAAATCAGGCGCCTATGGAAGGGACCTGGGCTTTGGAGATCCGCTTGGACAGTGCGCCTGAACCTGCGCGCTCTGGGAGGCTGCAGCTCTGCCTGCATGGAATGGTCCCAGGATGTCTGCACGGAACAGAAACCTTTGGAAATAAATAAGCTTAAATAAATTGTGCTTAGAATGCATAGTTTCTCTTCATTTTGTTCACCATGAAGGAAGCTTCCCAGAGGTTCCTATTGCGATACTGTCTCTCTTTGGATCAGTCTTCCTTTTGAGAGATAAAAATAAAAAATAGAAGTTAAAAAGCTTATAGCCCTGCTGCTGCTGCTTATCGAATGATTGATTTAAGTTCCTGTATGTGAGCAGATAAGAACAAAATGGAAGAGCTGAGGTTGCTCTTACAAATTTGAGGAAGATGCTTCTATTCAATGCGGGATTCAAGGGAACCCTTTAACCCAGCGGTTTCCTTTCCTGTGGATGACTGAGCAGATGTGGGAGTGTAGCATGCAAAGAAAGCACAATATAGAGGACGCTGTTTTGCTGCCATGATTTCTTATGGTTTAGGGAAGGCGAACAGTCTGCCTCATGTTTGAGCTTGTAATTTGGGTCAGCAGTTGTAGCAATTTTTCTATAACCTGGTTAACTGTAGAGGCTGCTCGAACAGCCAATGTGTACACATCAGGCAGACATGTACGTGCACATACTGTGGTTTACTTATAGAATTGTAAAGTCGTAATATCTACTCTAGTCTGAAGAGCATTTTTTACCTCAGAACATCTGCTATGCCTTATTGTTTGTGAGATTCTTTTTCCTAATTTGATTCCAGGCAAGAGAACTTCAGACCCTCCACAATCTGCGCAAACTGTTTGTTCAAGACCTCACCACTCGAGTTAAAAAAGTAAGTTTGAATGTCACTTGAACTTCATTTTAACAGTACAGATTGGTTTGAGTCTGGGTTTTATGCCTTTTTGCCCTCTTCTCATGATTTACTGGAAGCCTTTAGCGCACGTTGTGCAAAATGAGATGCTTCTTCAGTAATAGTGAGTAATAAAATTAAGACTGTTTACCCAGGCTTAGCTCTTATTTGGTCCTAATTTGCTAAGGAAAAGCCTTACGAATTAAGAGAAATCGCCTCACCCAATTCAGTTCAGTTTACTGAATTCTCAGAGATGGTATAATGAATATGCCAGAAATCATGAAACATGCTCTAGAAACTTGCACTGTAGCTTTCAGTGATCTGCAATTAGAAGAGCTATGATTTTCCTATCCAACATCCCCACATGATTATTCTGTTAAAAAAAATTATTCATGTCTAGAGGGAATGCAGCTCTTGAAACACAAAATCAACAGGTAAAATAAATTCTCTTTAACTTGATGTTCTGGAACTTTCCTGCCTTTGGGAAACTTAAAATTACAAAATGTCTGAGCTTTTAGCTGTGTTTCCACATGGCTTTACTTAATTCTGTAACTGTCTTTGCAGAGTGTTGAACTTGACAGTGACGATGGGGGTGGAAGTGCTGCACAGAAGCAGAAAATTTCCTTTCTTGAGAACAATCTGGAACAACTTACAAAGGTTCACAAACAGGTAGGGGCTCCACTTGCTTCCTTTTAGTGCCTATGTACTGTTAAATCGGAAACCATCGTGCCTTTTTGTTTTTAATGATGATTGCTTCTGAAAATTCAGCTGCAGTGGCATCGTTTACTGTATCGTTCTTCTGTAGCATGACAAATTACTTTTTATTTTAATCCCTATTTTTGTATGTTCAAGAGGATAATTCCTGAAGGTGACTTGTAGTTATTGTCTGAGGAAATGGCACCTCCAGTTCTCAGCTAAAATTCCTAGTCTTCAGAGTTGGTGTCAGTGGTGCTCTTCACATTAACTCTATCTCACATGAATGCATTAAATTACTCTTGTCTTTTTCTCTAGAAAAAGGGGTTCTGGCAGCTTTGACAACTGTCAATGTGTTGGTGCAATACACTAACCTCTTTGGTGTAAGGATACAGAACAAAGTGCTATATTAGTGGGTTTAGGTGCATTGTAATATCCCCAGCTTAGACTCTTGGTCTAAAGCAGCTTAGAAGCACCATAGGAGCTGATATCAGTAGAGCAGAATATAGGAAATAGAGAAATATGTAAGGACTGGTAGCCTCCGGGAGCACCAAGGTTGGCCTCTTTCAGGCATGTTGTTCTTCTCCTCATCCCGTTTTATTTTAAGTTGCTATTTCCTCTAAAATTTTAAAGAGTCTTTTGCCTTATATAGTGCCCCAGCAAGTGGGAGGCGGAGGGCATGCGCGGTGGGGAGGCGCTGTGGCTGTAGGCTCAGGAACGCACCCTCCTGCCTGCTTGCTGAAAATGCACATCTGTTAGTGCATATATCTACAGGTATCTGTGCCATATCATCTGCGTGGCACTTCATTAGGTGCAACTAGATTTCAGCAAGTGAATCCCCTCCCCCGTTATTGGTGGTATTTTTGAGCTGGGTCCCATGTTCTCCAATGCAGTGGATTGTAAAAGAGTAAAGTAAAAAAGTTTATAAGTAAATAAGTAATATTTAAATGTTTTTTAAATTTAAATTTATTTAAATAATATTTAATAATACAACGAATATTTTAATTTAATTTAATTATTAAATTGTTAATATAATATGATTAATAGTTAATTAAATTAATGATTTATTAGTAATTTAATAACATAATAAAATATTAAATTATTATTTACTTATTTAAGTAAAATAAGTAAAACTTATTTACTTATTTTACTTAAATAAGTTAAAAAGATACTTAGTAAAAAGTATCTTTTAGATACTTCTGATTTCATTTTTGAATAGGGACATAATGTTGTCCCTTACAGATTTGTGAAATTGTTATTAGCAAGATACAGCAGTCTCCCAGTTTTGCTTTATTTACTCCTGTAGATCTGACAAAAAAGCAGGCACTGCCAGACTGTGGCAAGTGTCCATGAAGGTTCAGTATTTTCATATTATTGAAGAACAGATGGTTTGAAGACCTTCTTTCTAAATTTGGAAAACAAGACTTACTAATAATATTTTTCCTCTTCCTGCTTTTTTTTTCCCCCCACTCAATTCATGCTTTTATTTTCCTAGCTTTTTTTCTCCTGGCTCTGTGCTTTTATAGCTCTCACTAGTACGTATTTACTGAAAAGCAATTAGAAGGCTATGGCTCATAAGACATTTAGATGATAAAAAGATGTCAGGCTTGATCTGAATATGATGTTCTACCAAATAGGTATGATTTGAGATAAAGCAGGATGAGAAGTGTTCAACATTTCCATGATCAGCATCCTGTGACAGTTTTTTTAGCTTCATTTCTGCCTTTTTTAATTTTTTTTCCCTCGTCTTCCCCCCCCAATACTCAGCCTGACTAGCAGATGTAAAACACTTTGATTGTCAAGCAGTGTGTGAATGTTGTTACGTGCGGTTGTTCCACTGCATTATTAATAAGGTAGCTAAACCACTTCCTTCCCTATACCCCAGAAAAGAGAGAATCACTTCCTTGGAAAAGATACTTCCTACCTTTTGGTAGCAATATTATCTGTTCAATACGGATTGTACTCGGTTTTTCTGAATGGTTCTCTGTTTTCAGGAAGATTTTAGATTGATCAAAAAATGAGTCTTTCTTTTTGATTACTGTTGAACTAAAGTTACTGTTATTTTGATAACTGGTAGATTTTGTTTAGGTTCCAATTTAATCTAGGAGATTCATGAATTCAGGATTGTTTATGAGCATAAATACATTTGTAGCTACAAGCCTTAAAGGTATTTCTATGGAAATAAAGTAATTCTTAGTGATGTTTGAGAGGCACAAAGTTTCTGTTTTTTAGGACTGAACAGGGAACTAGGTGGCAAGCATGCCATAACCACTGGAAATCTCTGCAAAATGTATATAAATACACCCACACATATGTTCTTTCATTTGTTATAAATGCTTATAGAGTGTCACAGTGTGGAAAGGAATAGCAATCTGCTATGGTAAGAGGGCTTGCTCACCATTTCTCATGGGCTCTTTTTGATATTCGTTTTGTGCAGCTGGTTCGTGATAATGCAGATCTTCGTTGTGAGCTTCCTAAGCTGGAGAAACGCCTTAGAGCTACGGCAGAGAGAGTTAAGGCCCTGGAGAGTGCACTGAAGGAGGCCAAGGAGAACGCCATGCGCGACCGCAAGCGCTACCAGCAGGAGGTAGATCGCATTAAGGAGGCTGTGAGAGCCAAAAACATGGCACGGAGAGCGCACTCGGCTCAGATTGGTAAGGACATGGAGCTAAAGGGTTAGTAGTTGCTCACATGCTTCACGGTTGGCTTGTTTGCTCATTTTTTTACATGAAGGGCTCTCTGAAAGCAGGGGTTCAGGGCAAACCACTGGATGTCGTTCTCCTTGGGTGTACAAAAATCTTCAAAGACTTAATTTTTTAATGTAATATGCCCCAGCTGAAGTTTGAAGTCCCTCTGCTATTTAACTTGGTGAATAAATGGCATAATGGGTCCTGTGTGCCCTTCTAATGACCTGAAAACTTGTCTCTTCAAATTAGTTGCTCCTTTATTCTTTCCCCCAACCCCACCACATGCTCTTGTTCAGCTGTTCTTTCCATTCTTGCCTTTCTGGCCCTCATATCTCTTCCTGCTTGCTCCCAGTGCTTTGTTTTGGGCTGTGTAATTATGTTTTCTTTTATAACTCAATGCTTGATTATGACTGCAGTTGCAAGCTAAATGTGGGTATATCTTCAGTGTTTAAGGTAGAGTTTTTCAGATTGCTATTTTTAAAAAGATTGGATGGAGAATAACAATGTTTTGGATGGTGATACTTTCATACTGAGAGGTTGAGAAGTTCCTACTGAGATGGTGATGCTTTCATACTCAGAGAGGTGGTGGAGACTTGACTGGATATGACTGGGTGCCCCGTGCTCTGGGTGTCCCTGCTGGAGCAGGGCGTTGGACTGGATGATTTCTAGAGGTCCCTTCCAACCTCAACCATTCTGGGATTCTGTGATACCAGCACCTTAAATCCCCAGTTAGAACTAAGTGGTGCA
>JAVCKT010029542.1:0-12367 GCA_032273925.1 Rhynchotus rufescens | reverse complement strand
GCACAGGCTGCCCAGGGAGGCTGTGGAGTCTCCTTCTCTGGAGGTCTTCAAACCTGCCTGGATGCCACCCTGTGCCCTGGGTGTCCCTGCTGGAGCAGGGGGTTGGACTAGATGATCTCCAGGGGTCCCTTCCAACCTCAGCCATTCCGTGATTCCTGTGAGCTGTACTGGCTTTTTGGCAAGCGCGGAGCGGGTCCCTCTCCCGTGAGGAGCTCTCGCAGGAGCAACAGAGGTGCAGGTGCTCCTGGGGCAGGGCTGAAGCAGCCCCTAAATCTCCCTCCTACCTGGAGCATCACACAGGGTATCTTACATCCATAGCACTCACAGGGTTTCTTCTCCCAGCCCTCAGCACGGGCCTGAATTGAGGGAGGTTACATGGCCTGGGCTCTGGAGGGCAACTTCTCCTTCCTGTTCCAACTTCTCCGAGGCTGGAATTTGCCTCGGCAGGAGCACAGAAAGGAGCTGCTCACCAAAAAGCACAAGCATTTCCATGGTGCCTGCCTTTCCAGACAGGAGCACATCTACTCCTGAGGCAGCTGGGCTCCCCCTTGTCCTTTAAAAGGCTGTTGAAAATACTGTCATCCAAGGCGTTTCCCAGGGACTGGGGCATAATTATGAGCTGCCTTCCTTTACGACCAAAATACTGCCTCGGATCTTTGCAGAAATCAGTCCTTGGCTTGATGCAATTTTAATTGTTCAGTTTATAGTTTACCTCTGCAGTTCCTTGAGCTCCTAGCAGGGAGCAGCTCGCTGGCTAGATGCCCTTGGTGACATTTTACCGGCTCCCTTAGGGCTTGAAACCCTTGCACGCTGAATCCCAGGATTTGGGGAGGCCGCGGGGCCTGTGCTGTAAGTGGTAATAAGTAACCATTCAGTGGTCACGTGGCTTGCAGTGTTCAGATTAAGTTTCCAGTGTTTTAAGTCGATGTGGGCACAGGTTTGAGCTGCTCCGTGTGCACGGTGAAGGAAGAGCCTTGGCTCCCCTAACTGGGTATGTGCAGCAGCCGCTTTGCTGCCCTGCAGCGATGGTCACTCGTCAGCAAGGCTTTCTTGCATGTAAAAGGGAAGACATGTCTTAATCAAAAGCACTGGGAAGGAGGGATATTTGCACTCAACAATGTCAACAAAGTCTGGAACTTCAGGCATTTAAAAGATGGTAAAACCAAAAACACGGGAAAAATGCAATCACAGATTCTTAGGTAGTCTGGAAACTTGCTGATCTTGGAGCAGCCCATTGTCGTCAGAGCTCATGGAACCGTATGTAGGTTTTTTTGGGAGTCTGACCCTTTCCAAATCCCTTTGTCCTCAGCTTTTCCAGGAGCATCACCAACGTTAACCAGCTGATCCTAAAAGGCAGGAATGGAGTCTCACATTCCGGGCTTTCTTGTGGCCCTGGCTTTCCCTTTTCCCCATAGGTTTCCCGGGGTCCCTGGCTGTACATTTAAAGCAGAGTCACTTCCCTTCCCATGCTGCTGCTTCCAGACTCTCCAGGGACCTGACCAGCACCGTACAGAGCAGCGTGTCCGTGTGCTGCAGGCACCGGCATTCCCTGCCCAACATCCGTAGGAATCCTCACCTGGCTGAGCACAGGCAGCGAAGGGAGGAATTGGCAGTCCAGGCTACATTAAACCCTGCTGGGGATATTTATGGACTTCGGCCTAGACTGCAGTATTTCTGTATGGGAAACCTGTGGTTTTAGGAGGGAGGAATGATCAGTTTTTTGGACGCATGGACTTCCCCTGGAAACCCCATGGAAATCTGGAGGGAGCTGCAGGGTCACAGAGCAAGCACTGAGCTGCAGCTGCCCAAGGGCACATGAACAGCTAGAGAGCCAGAAATCATCCAAAATAAATTGGGGAGCACCAAACCCTTAGGCCAGGTGGACTGTTTTTAGAAGAGCCCTGACTCTTACAAAGCTCGAGGATGGGGGAACTGGATCTTGCATTTCCATCCTCAGAAGCTGCGCTGGGGCGACGGGCCCATGAGATGCACAAATCGCTTTTGTAGGGCAGCTGTATTTAACTCCTGAAAAAAATAAGGTCAGAAATTTAGGCCAATTAGTGTGAGCGTTAGCTCAGCAGGTTCACAACTCCCTTATATAACTAAATCTCTAATTACTCTCTGCATATTTCAGGCACTTTATACAGTCCTTTGAAACAGTTTTTCTCTGGCAAAACCCTCGTTTGCTGCTTGCCGGGTGTTGTAGCCTTTATGAATGGCCTGTGCTCCCTTATAGCCCAGTGTGTGACTCTGTGCCCGCCTTGTCGTCAATGAAATGTTTGAGTAAATTTTCCCATGTATTTACAGTTGCCTTTGAAATTGTGAGTTATAAATTCAAGAAGTTGCTAACGTGAGGACATTGCAAAGAGCTCTTGAATTGCATAGATTAAGCATCAAAGATGAGCTGTGTGCTTCATGGGCGTGCAGTTTGTTCAGCTTGGAGAGCTGCTTTGGCTAAGGATATGTTCTGCCCTCTGACAGCTGCAACCCCCACTTGTTAAAGTAAAGGAGGACTTGCTGGTTTGTAAACCCTGCCGTGTCTAATGTGTTAATTCACTTTGTTTGCCCAGGGACTTTGCTTACGTGGCGAGGGACAAAGACACAAGGATTCTGAAATGCCATGTGTTTCGGTGTGACACGCCAGCAAAAGCCATCGCCACCAGTCTGCACGAGATCTGCTCCAAGGCAAGTGGCTTCCAATAAGTTGATTGTTCATTAATCTTCTGCGAGGGCCCGGAGCGAAGAGCCCATAATCAGCAATCTTGCACACTGGTATTTTTGTTTATGTCTCTGGCAGGGATAAATAGGTCGGAGAGTTTGTAAAGGACATAACTGGCATCAACACTAATGGTGGGATGAGTATTTAAATGAGAAGCTGGTAGAAGATGGTCATGAGTGGAGTTGATATGACAAGGAGGCTTGAGGGCTTTTGTATTAATAATTTATTATAACTTGTTTCAGAAATGAGCGTTGTAATAGGAATAAATTTATACTTGTAGTTGCTACTGTACTGTATTTTGGGGAAAAAAATGCTCTATTGTCACCATCTTCTTCAGATCATGGCTGAGAGGAAGAATGCTAAAGCTATGGCTTGCAGCTCCTTGCAAGACAGAGCAAACGTCACCCTGGATGTTCCCCTGCAAGGTACTGTGTTTCACAGTTAACATTGGAGGGCTGATCAGATTTTAGACATATTCCCTTGTGATTTTTTTTTATTTTAACCAAAATGGACAATACTGGGTAGAAGAAGCAGGAGTCAGGTCCCATGTTTTAATTACTTTTTCTGCCCGTATCTATTTTTGCACTGAATTAGACATTTCTGTTGCTTGACTTCACATAATGCAGTTCTGCTCAGTTAGGTCAGCCTGTGTAGTTTCCTCTTTTAGTTCAAAATACAAGTTTTTGCAAACACCACCTAACTCAGTTGGGCCAGCTTGCGCGTACTGCCCTGATAATATCAAAATACCATAGGACTGGCCAAACCTGCCTCCAAAGCAGAACACGCTCCACTCCATTAGCTGGATTCAAAGGAGCTACAGGATTATGGATTTCTACATCCATTTTGGCACCTTTCAAAAGGAGTGGTGCAAGTGTGGTGGCTTCTGTGTCTTGCACGCTCTGGGGCATGGTAAAATAAAGGTGTCTTTATTAGTTGTAGCTCTATAGTTGCTGTTTTTGAAGTAGTCCAGGAGGACAGACGGGGCTGTGTTGCTTTACAGGAAGATGGGCACTTCAGATGCCCACTCAGCCTGTGCTGAGTATCCCACCCCTTGCCCCTGCATCACCTGGGCAATTTGCTGCTCGAACAGTGGTATTGATTTCCTGTAGCCCGTGTATAACGCATTAATTGGGATGGCATTAAGAACAGATTACAAATTTTGCATAGTTATGCAGTGAGCTTAGGGCTCTGGGCCTTACAGGCATATTAAGGAATAGAGAAAACGCATATGAATATGTTAGCAATAAAACTGCCCTCGATTTTCCTTTAAACGAGAAACCAGATGACGTCGCGTCCTCCCTAATCCCCTGGGGAATCACTTGGCATTGCTCTGCTGTGAGACAAGGGAGCATCCACTTGCTTTAATCCACAGAGTTCCTTTGGAGCACAATTACTCGGTGAATTATTTCATGCTGTGGATGAAACCAAGCTGTGTTTTCCCTGCTGTGAATAATGATAAGCAGAACCTGATTTTTCATTTCCACTTTCTTTCCCGTGCAGTGGATTTCCCAACGCCCAAGACGGAGCTGGTGCAGAGGTTCCACGTGCAGTACCTGGGCATGCTGCCCGTGGCCAGGCCCGTCGGTAGGTGTCCCCGAGTGTCCCCGAGGGCCACCCGAAGGGCAGGGTGACCCCTTTTGGACCCCCACCAGTCTGAGCGTGGGGCAGGCATGAAGACATTCACACAAGGTCTCGCTTCAGCGTGTGTCCTTCCACCAGAGAACCTGGGCAGCTGCTGGGAAGGCAGAGCTCCCTGCTGCTGCTCTCCGAGCGCTGCCTTCCCTTCTGTTGTTACAGATGAAGGAAAGCAACTTCACAGCCCTTCCTTCTATCACCAAATTGGCTTGAATTAGCACTACAAACCAGTGCATTTTCTGTACTACTATGTGAAAATAAAAGTGTCTCTTAGATTCTCTAGGTTTCTTAACGTTTCTACTTACATTCCTGTATTTATTTGGATGATGCCATTTTCCTCTCTTTTAGGAATGGACACTCTGAACAATGCCATCGAAACCCTGATGACTTCCTCCAGCAAAGAAGCCTGGATGCCAGTTACCATGAATGTTGCTGATGCTACTGTCACAGTCATCAATGAGAGAGTAAGGCAGACTGCCTTCTTCAAAGCAAATTTAAAATTATGGGAATGTTGAATGTGAGGAAAACAGCAGCAGAAAGAGTTAATTTGTACTAGAACTCATGTGCTGCTTTTGCGTTTTCCTTCTCTCTAGGGCTGTGATTCTCCACACATCACTCTTCTATAGAAGCTTTTACTGCTTCTCTCAGCTTCAGCTTTATTTACCATTCCAAGCATGTGCTCAGAAATCATTTTAAGTATTCATTACTATTTTACCCAAATTCAGTGTTATCCTTTCTAGAAGTTTTGAGGCTACAGTGTTGTAGGTTAAACCCTAAGTAGCAGTCCTATGTTTTAAACTGTATCTACCTTATTCTGGCTAAAGAACCAAAGAATAAATGTTCCCCAAGTATGTCCTTTACAGGTCCTAAAAGGTCCTAAAACAACATCTCCACATGCTGCTGTGTATGGGGGCATCCTAACCATGTATTTCTTTATAGAATTGCAGCATCATTTTTAAATAAGCAGTATCTAAAATGCACCATATGCTCAGGGCTAATGCTCAAGGCCCTGGTCTTCTGGTGATACCCTAGGAGGAGAGATCCAGGCAGGAATAATGACTGACACAGCTAAATAAAAGAAATTCCCCACTCCTCCATCAGTGTTCCTCCCATTTAATCAGCTTAAAGTTGCAGGTGCCATTTAGAGAATATCTAACAGTAATGAAAACCCATTTGATTGCTTGACCAGAATGAAGAGGAGATCATGGTGGAATGCCGTGTCCGGTTCCTGTCCTTCATGGGAGTAGGCAAGGATGTCCACACGTTTGCCTTCATTATGGACACAGGAAACCAGCATTTTGAGTGCCACGTGTTCTGGTGCGAGCCGAACGCAGGCAACGTGTCGGAGGCTGTGCAGGCTGCTTGCATGGTAAGTGAGCCCTCTCACAGGCATTTAGTGTCTGTGGTTCTCTGGCTACCTAAGCAAGTAAAAATCTTTTCCAGATTTGCAATTGCATTAATTTCCTGAGACAGATAAAGTAAGAAAAGATAAAACCAGCAAATCAGATTATGAGGTAGTTAATACGTTAAAAAATAAGCATGTTTAAGTTCAAAATGTCCATTTAGAGAGCAGTGTTCCTTTAACGGCCTTACCCCTTTACCACTACAGCACCTGTATGTGTCAGGGATTTGGTATTCAAGTTATACTGGGAGAATGTTTTGCTCAAGGTCATGTTATACATCCCAGTGCCCATGCAGCCCCTGCTCAAGGGCTGAATCCCAGAAACTTCTCTTTCCATTTTCAAAGGGTTGTCCCCACCTCAGTGACCACCTCAGTGGTCCACCTCCTACCTCAGTGACCACCTCCCAGGGTGTCACTGCAGGGTTTCTGCCCACGTTAACAGGACAGAGGCCTGTTAATTTCGACAGGGCGTTATAACAAACGCCCAAACAGGGCGTGTATAACAAAACGTGTTGTAGGGTCTGCGGGATGCCCGGGCAGCGCGCGGGATGCCCGGCCGGCCTGCGGGATACCCGGGCAGCGCGCGGGATGCCCGGCCGGCCTGCGGGATGCCCGGGCAGCGCGCGGGATGCCCGACCAGCCTGCGGGATACCCGGGCAGCACGCGGGATGCCCGGCCGGCCTGCAGGCTGCCTTTGCTCTCTTGCAGCTGCGGTATCAGAAGTGCTTAGTGGCCAGGCCTCCCTCGCAGAAAGTCCGGCCCCCGCCGCCTCCCGCAGACTCGGTGACCCGGCGAGTCACCACCAACGTGAAGAGAGGAGTGTTGTCCCTCATTGACACTTTGAAACAGAAGCGCCCCGTCTCCGAGATGCCGTAGAGAAGAGGCTGGGCACGCTGAGCTGAAGGTAACAGTAGCTACACTAAGGAAAATGAACTGCCCGTGTTCGGCCTCCCATCCTACATTGCAATGCTTTGTCTGCGGAGAATTTACCTATATCGAAACTATGTTAGACGAGCATGTTCTCTCATTCTTGCCACCGTCGTATGATATGAAAAGAAGCATGAGTCTTTTTTTTGCTGTCAGTGAGTGACATCATGAGCAACGGAGGGTCCTTTTCTGATTGTAAATACGTGAACATTACCTACGCCCACACACGGCAAGGACGTGGCCAGCTCCCTCCGAGTGAACTCAGGCTCTGGTCCTTGGAGTGAATGACGCCGAGTCGATGGTTTTCCCTGTCTTGAGCTGGATTTGTCACAAATCAACCCAAAATTCTACAGCACTTCTGCTCTGTTTTCAACACTGGAGTAGTTCCCAAGTATTAGTTACAATTGAATTACTTTAAATACCCTTTTTTGGTGTTTTTTTTCGTCTCTTTGAGGAAACTCCAGCTGTCAGTTTCAAAATGTTCGTCAGCATCCCCCTGGCAGTGGCTTTACCAGCTCTCCCTGACGGACGTCGGGACCACGGTGTCCTTTCATCTCCTGTTACTGCATTAGCAGAGAGGAATCGTGTCTAAAACCCAGCAGCGCTGAGGAACCCACAAGTGTTTGGAGCAGCTCAGACTGGGGCCTTGGCCGAAGCCTTTCGCCTTGGACTGCACACACGTACGTATGGACCGCGATTCTCCCCAGGTTTTATTACAGCATCAGATCAGAAGGACAAGCCAGGCAGTGGTTTTACTGTGTCAGAGCTCTTAGAGACTCGACCTTTGCATTCTTCTCCCATACGAGTGTCTGATCAAATGTGGGACTCGGCGTCTGTTTGCACAGTTCCCCTTCCCCGTGGAGTTTGTTGCTGAATACGTAACTGTGCCGCAGACAGAACAACCAGGGCTTGTTATTTACAGAATTCCCTGCAACTTTAACGCTCTGTGATAAAATAAGGAAAGGGTTTCCTAAGGGAATAGGGTGCTTCAGGTGTTGCAACCTGGTTGCAAGGCTTTGGCTCCAAAGGCTTCACGCAGTCGCTCTGATCCACACGGCGGCAGATCCCGACGACGCCTGCACGGGGCTGCCCCCCAAAACTACGTGGCCCTGAAGTCTCAAATGCAGCTTTAGGTTCTCCCCTTGCCACCCCCTGTGTAGATCTGCCGTTTCGTACTAATTGTGAAAAGGGAACAGGAGAAATGTTCTTAAGTAATGTTAAAAAATGTGGTGCCTCCACTGCGAGATGTTTTCCAAAGCATAACCATCAAGTGGGCAAACTTGGTAATATGGAAATTTTAAAAGAACATTCTCAAGGCTGCTATGGCAAGATTTTTTTTCTACTTTAATATGCAAGGGATTGTTAGACTATTTTCTCTCTTTGCTTATTAAATAAAAAGATCAATAGCCACCCCTGGGCGAGGCAAGTTACAAGTAAAGGAGAAAGCGATGATGATTCCAGAAATTTCCGCATTGAAAAGGTAGGAAAACTATTCAAATAAATTGCAGCTGGTGTCTGAGCAGGCGGCAGGCAGGCAATGCAAGTCCTGCAGTTATAATGAGCTCTCAGTGAGACCCTGTGGAGAGCAGAGCCCCAACAGGGAGGCAGCTTCCAAACCAGCCCCTTCCTCCGGTCCTCCCCTTGCTCCCGGCGCAGTCTGCGGGAACAGTGTTCAAGTTGTTTCCCGTCACACCGGCTGCCCAGAGTCGTGAGAAGGTGACTGAACACGTGTTCAGGTAGGATCATGACACCACTAAGATATAAAATCCTGTGATTAAGATATAAAATCCTGTGATGATTCTGTTGAATCAAACTTGGACTAAAACTCGCAGCGTCTTCGCTGGCTCTGTCCTGTTAAAGCTGCAGCTGGAGCCTCCGGGCCTGGCGCTGGCCCTGCTGCAGCTGCCCCCGGGCAGTGCTGGCTCTCAGAGAGCAACGCAGGCCCTATAATCAAACTACACGAACAAAAACGGGGTGAAAGGGGCTTCTCCGTGGGTGCCATGTGGGCGCTCAGCAGGGGCGCGCGCAGTGCAGACGCGAGGGTGTCTGCAGGAACGCCGTGGGGCGCTTGCCGGTGTGTGCCGAGCCCCGTGTCTGCTCCAAACGCTGCTCGTTCTGCGGGTGTTGAGTAGTGCTCGTGACGGCCGGAATACGGGGCCCTTGCGCCTTGCCGGGACTTGCTCTCATTCTCCAGAAGTCAAACGCAGGCGCAGAGCCCTGGGGCAGCCCCGAGCGCCGCCTGCAAAGCCCTTTCGTTGCCCTCCGCTCCTTGACCACGGCCACCAGGTGTGTGTGTCCCGGCCGCGGCCGCCGGTTAGTGGACCTTGTAGTGACCCTTCAGTTATCTATGCATTTTTTTATAATACGTAGTGATTCTGTAGGCAGCCAGCCACGTTCACCCTGCCTCGTATGTCTGATGTCATATTTTAAATTAACCTGTTAAATACGGCTTAAAATATTTTTATTTTATTTATTCTATTTTTACTGAAATATCCTGCGTTATTATGTTGATGTATTTGTCTTCTCTGGACATGATCTTGCAACAGTCTCCACTCTGTGTACTATAGGTTGCCTAAAAAAAGAAAAAGAAAAAAAAAAGTGGGCTTTGTAATTATTTGTAGTCCCATTTTTATTGAAGTCTGTAGAAAAATCATGTAAAGCTAATTTCTTATTTTTTTTCAATGCAGGTAGTAAGTTAGAGGTAAGACTCACATGTCAGTCATTTGGTTAACAGTGTCCCTTGCCGAGGCGAGGAGACGGCCAGCTGCAGTGGATGAGGATGAGGATGAGGATGGTGACTCGAGCTAGAGCCTCTTTTGCAATGTGCAGCACTGGCTGCAGGTTCCTTTGAGCCACTTCCAACTATTCCAGTTGAAAGGGGGGATGGGGGTGTGGGAGGCGTGAGGCTGAACAGGCCGCCTGGAACCCGGGCAAAGAGAGTAACAGAAACTGCACGGAAGGGCTGGATTCTGCTGGTGCGGAGGCGCCCGCACCGGCCCCGCGCGCAGGCCCTTTCGGGACCCAGCAGGGAAGGCCGGGGTAGCTCCTGGCCTCTGCCACTCTCTGTCACTTGCATCCCTTTGTTTTAATATTACCACGCGGTTCTAGAGCCTCAATGACCTGTGAGTTGCTAGTGAATCCCCCGTGGAAAACAGGCCCATTTCCACAGCTCAGAGGGGCTCAGCCCTTACGTTAAGGCCGCGACTTCTGTCTTGGACAAGTTGTTCCCTGACTCCCACGTAGCTGCAGCCCGCGCTGCAGCAGGCAGGAGCAGCAGCCTGGCCAGCAGCAGAGCTCCGTGTCGCGGGAGGCACCGCCTGGCACCGCAAAGGACAATTTCCCTGCTGTTGACCCCTTCTACACACTTAAATGTAACCTGTTCTGAGAATAAATTAAGCTGCATAAAATGATGGTCTCAATGATTACTGCTCCATGAAACGGGGAGTTTTTGTGTTTTGTCATTTAAAAATGTGCTTCAGGGGAGGGGAACATCATAGTGCTGGTTTGAATGCCCTTCCAGTATAAATGGACACTTCTGTACCTGGGAAGCTGAATTAACAGTTGTCAAAAAAAATACAAATCCATAACTATAAACACAAAATTGTTGATGTGAGCTACAGTTTTTATTGTATTAAAGTCATAGTTAAAAAATGTTATTGAGCACACAGGCTTCTACCTGCAGCCACCACAAGCGAGTCCCAGATGTTGCTGCTCTGTCCCTCCCTCTTGGCCCAGCTGGGGCCTTGCACATCACAGCGTGTCCCCAGCAGCTCCGTGATCCTCTTGGTTGGGTGTTGGCCAGTGAATGGTTTGACCTCCGCATAGTTCCAAGACTGGAACTCCTGGAACCAGCTGTGGGGCATCGTGATGTGCACTGGCCAAGTACCCAGCACTTCAGGCAGCAGACACAGGGATCCTCATGTAGAAGTCATTCTCATTACTTCTGCTGCTGGCTTTGATAAGTATTTTAAAAACTCTAACCTCAGAAACTCCATATTTCTTCTAAGCATTAAAAATAATCTCACAGTCATACTTTCCTTTCTCTTCCTTGTTTCTAACGTGCAAATTCTCTTCTCCTCCAAGATGGTTTTGAAACAAAATCCTTTTTTTCAGGTCTGTGCACTGCAGCACACATGTCTAGACTATATAACCTTACCCTTTGTTTGCATTTATGTGATGCCTTAGAGGCGGCCACCCAAGCTGATGGTTTACTGTCATTCACATCGTCTAAAGGTTGTGCTGAAGTTACACTGACTTGTGTGGATGAGGGGAGGAAAAAAAAAGGTATAAAATGTTTTCTGTGTGTGTCAAACAGATTAAGGTCCCTTTCTGTGTTGCTGATACTGGGCGCGTTGCTTAGAGGCCAAGTGCACAAATATCTTAATGATTCGTCAGAAGGAAATTCTGCGCCCCGGCTGTCCTTGCCCATCCGCTCCTGCTCTGGCGTCGCTGCTTCATTTCTCTAACCCTTTTAAAGGCATTCTGGCATCTTTGATATTTTCCCTTTTTTTATTCTCCCCCTTTAGTCAGATCCTTGCTAAAATTACCTGTGTCCCTTTTATCCTGTGCTCCATTTATAAGACAAATGTAGATAGTCAAGATGTAGATAAGTTATCTTTGCTAGAAAGAGGGAAGGGGTGAGAAGGCCACAGCTGTTTCCAAAGAAGGACAAACTACGCTGCATTCAGCCTCTATTCAGATGACTAGTGATAACATTATTAAACAAACTTTAGTTTGCTTGACAGGAGTAGCTCTCTCCAGCAAAGAGCTTGGGTTAAGAATGTTCCTGAAAAGCAGGTAGGAGCCATGACAAACGCAGACGTGGCATTAGCCTAGTGTGACAATCCTGTAGCGCCAGCAGGAGAATATTTATCTGCTTTTCAGTGTTTACCTATTTTCTAAAGCACATTTGAGTAGAAACAAAGGAGCTAAATATCAGCCTATGTATGGGCATGAGTGGACTCGTCCAGTTGCCTATATGAAAATTCATATACCATTTTAGAAACAAAGATCATCTGGAATAGTGTGAACTTCAAGAATAGCCATTTCCATCAAACAAAATATCACTTAAGAAATCTATTTGATATTGAACATTTCTACAAAGCCATGCAGGTTATGGGGGTGAGGGGGAGAAATAAGTGTTTTAACTTGCCCTTTTAAAGTGTGTAGCCAGGAGCTGTGTAGTTGCGAGCTCACTCCCCGGGGGTATACAGCCCCTGCATCCACCTTGTAAGATAATTCTCAGTTTAAAATGATTAACATGGATATTTTGCAGAATGTCCCACACCATGCTTCCCACGGGCACAATGATCCTGCATACAGGTCCTGTAATCCAAGTGTAGCCATGTGTATTTTAGGATATAGGGATATTCCCCTTTCCTGGGAGGGGCAGGATGCCGTGTGAGGGTTTTCAGAGCCAGGGCCGAGGCTGCCTGAGGGCAGCTGGTCTGAGCGCCTTGGAGAGCGGCGCTGGGAAGAGGCCCCCGCTCAGGCGCTGGGCGCCGATCCAGGGGTGCCAGCAGCGCTGGGCTGGGCCGGCGGCACCGTGGGTGCTCCAGCAGGGGCCCATCACGGGGGGCAGCACGATCTCCACGGGCTTCAGCACCACCACCCTGCCGGGTGGGCGCGGGGGGCGCTCCACGGCGCGGGCCGGGCGCCCCACGACACTGGCCACGGCGCTGGCC
>JAVCKT010029541.1:26223-41762 GCA_032273925.1 Rhynchotus rufescens | reverse complement strand
AAAAAAAAAAAAAAAAAAAACAGCAAGAGACCAACAGATTATTTGGCCTTGTGCTTTCATAGGAATCTAAATAGAAGATAATAAATTTGAGTTGTGTACTCAGGAACATTTTGTAAAGCCAGATGCAGAACACTCTTAGAATGGTAAAAACAGTAACAACCAGAGGAAGAAAAATGAAGATTTGCAGAACTGTTCAAAAAAAAAAAAAAAAAAAAAGCAGTTAAGCTCCTTTGAAAGAGCATGTGAGATTTATATAGCTGTATGTGCCAGTGGAAAGTGGTTTCTTATTAAATGCATCATGTGTCAATGAAAAAAAAAAAGAATGAAGAGAACATAAACCAGAATCATTTTTAGCACTGTATATCTATTTTCTTGCTTGAACCCTGAGTAAAATAAGAGATTGTCTTATAGTATATCTTATAGTTCTAGGATTTTTTTTTAGTTTCTAGGATTTTTTTATTTCATGCTCACTGCAACAAAATTTTTTTTTTTTTTTTTTTTTTTTTTTTTGGCAGGGATGTGAATTGCTCCCTTCTCAATGGTATTTCCTTATCATTTGGAATTGTTTCCTCTTAAGTGCATCTACATCTTGATATTACCATTATCTTAAGTGAATCTATTCTGATTCAGTCTGCTCTTCCATTTTCTCTAAGAGACTGGGAGTATATTTTTACAGACTGTTAGAAGTCAAAAGATAGAGACTCTAGTGGTCTCGGGAAAATTGAATAAATTACCATTCTAGTATCCAGGCTTTCTGAATGGCGTAGCAAACGAGAAAACGCCTGGAAGCTTAGCAAATAGCTCCCAGTTTTGACAAAGCCATCAAACATTCAGCAAAGTCATCTCCAACGTCCACAGATGATGATATATTTGTATCCTTTGACTTTGTTATTGCTCATTTTATAACAACCAAATCTACTGGATCTGCTTAGGTGCCTCACAGCTAATATATTCTACTCTTGTCCTTCGTGACACTGTTTATGAGCAGATGACAGCAAAGCATGCAGAGAAGGAACAAGCATCAGCGTCCTCATTGCCCAGCAGAGGCAGGAGGCAGTGGAGGTGAACGATTCATGCAAAATCATTTAGGAGGCCAGCGTTGCAGAGGCAGCACTAGGCAAGTCAAGGTCTAAACAGTCCCCTGGTTTTCCAGGGGAAAAAAAAAATAAGATAATTAATGTCATGACAAAGTCATGACCAAGGCAGTGAACAATGATCAGTTGAGGTAACCTGTGAGGAAGAAGTTGAAGGCAGAAGCAGCCCACTTGCAGAGGGGTTATTTCAAGACATTATCCAGCAGAAGGCTCTGAAAGACAAAGTAATGATTAAAACAAGGCTCTGTGAGTTGGTCTATCATCTTCTACAAGGGGACTATCAGAAAAACCATGCCAGTCTGAAGGAGAAATGACAGATTCTAATTGCAAAAAGGGAGCTAGTCCTGGAAAATTACCACTAGAAATGGGGCCTTCAAGCTAGAAGTACTGAGTTTGCTTATAGGGTTACACTCTGGAACTTAAGCTTTTACCTTCGTTTCTTAAAAAAAAAAACCTGTTGAGTTAAAAATAAAATCTTAGAAATGCCAGAGAAGTGCCTTATTTCCTGTATATTTTTAATATTCATTTTTTTTATCAGAATGCTCCTTTCTTTTGATTCCAAAATCTTTCTTTCCTTCACTCCCATTCCAAACAACGCATCTATTTTCTTTTCATTGCTTGCCGACTCTTCTCCACCCACTTTTTCTCCTATATCTCTGATCTTTTCCCCCTTTCTCTGAAAATTATTACCTTACGTCTTCTTACGGTCTTTTTTGTCAATTAGTAACTAGGTATAATATCCACCCTTAAAGCCCTCTGAATACTTTCCTATATTGAGTTCTTCCAAAGAATATGCTTATGCTACATATAGATGACAGGTTGCTCTGTATTATGCCACTAAAAAGTACGATTTATTAATAGTGCAATCTCTTCAAGAGCTGACAAAATTCACTTCTGAGGATTGACAGAAGATTTAGCTTCCATGTTACAAAGAAGAAGTACCCAGGTGACAACAGGAAGATAGAAAAGCAGGTTCTGGAAAAGTACATGACATTTTTGTGTAAAAGTAAAACTAAATGGACACCTCAGCCCAAAGAAGTTTTATTTTTTTTCCCTGTTGATTGAGAGAGACCTCGTCTGGGAATATTGCCTCTACAAGCAAACCACATGACCTCCTAAACGAAGGAAAAAGGAGAGAAAATCCTAATAAGGAAGGGGTCAGACAAGACTGTGTGTTAGGTAAAAGCAATAAAAATGTTTTCATGGATGGATTGCAGAGCACCAGTAGATCATAGACCGCGTGGGAATTGGCTCCGATGTGAAGGATCCCGAGTAGAGCCTGCTAAAGGCAACATTACCTCCATTCCTCATGCAGCCAATACAACACACACACACGTATATATATATGTGTGTATATATATGTATGTATATGCAGTATGTATATGTATGTATGCATATGCAGTATGTATATGTCACATATGTATATAAATCTATATGTATACGTGTGTATGTGTGTGTATATATATATTTTCTATATGTAATAGTATCATGCAAAGGCCACAAGTTATTTTGTCTCTTATTTGCTAGGCCTTGTATGACCGTGTATAAAGAAATCATTGCCTGTGCTGAAACAACGCAGAAGGATTTTCATCTCCTGGTGTGGAACCTGCCTACACTTTCTCCAAAGATCCCATATTTTTTCACTTTTCTGGAGGCACAGATGCAGCTACACAGACACAAGAAGAGGGGCATCTGTACACGCTTTCTATCTCCGTTAGAAAAGCTAAAAGAAGGCTCGATTCTAGGGGCCCCAGAGAAGCAGGGGCTTTCTAGAAAGGCAGGGTCTGGATGCCTGTGTTTGCCGAGCTCATTATAAAGCTGATAGTTGCTCCTCCCTTTATGTCTTTCCCCATCGTGGTATCACAGCAGCCCATTCTGTGGGCAAATCTGCCCAGCACATGAACATTTCCAGCAGCACGTGCCAGCCCGGTGCCTCGCAGGGTTTGTTTCGGATGCGGCCTAGGTCTGCGCTCCTCAGCTTGGCAGCCCTTGAAGGGATGTGGAGGCTGGAGGCTGCGGGGGCCGCACACGATTGCAGGTAACGCCAGAGGGCAAGTGCCGAGGCACACAGGCAGAACGGGGCAGCCGCTTTGGGCCTCTGCCCCGTAAATCTGTGCCTGGTTTAAAAATACTTCTATTTTTTTTTTTTTCCACGTTATTCATAATGCATGAAAGGTATGTTAGAGCTGCATCAAAAAAAAAAAATGCTGAGGAGCTTCAGTTCCAGTGAAGGTGGTGAAAGCGTAGAGGCAGTCAACACTGCTTGGGATTTAAACACAGTCTCTGCAGAAATCTTTTCCTAAGATTAGTCAGCCACTGGATTCAAGCAAAGAGTTAAACCTAAAAGCTAAAGTGTGCACTTTTAAATGTCTCATAAATTGCTTATAACTACACAAAGTACCGCAGGGTGCATATGAGCACCCCCACATGTAGCTGAACTGCAGCCAGATAAAATATCCTGCAGCCTTTGCTGATAAAACTGATGAAAGAGAGGCTTATTGTAAGAGAAAGAAAATGTAGGGAAGATTTGTAGATAACTGATCATTATAATTCAGTGACCTTAAACTGGATGCATGTTGCGGGGGAAGGGGTATATGATACAGACACAATTACCTGATAAATTGTTTAAAACTAAACGGAAGAGTGGCAAACCTTTCTGGACCATTTAGACCAATATTCACAGGTTTTAGGTGCACAGAATTACAGAATGGTTGAAGTTAGAAGGGGCCTTTGGAGGTCATTTAGTCCCATTTAGTGGCCTCACCGGGGCTGGTGGTGGAGAAGGAGAAGAAAGAGAAAGAGAAGGAGGAGAAAGAGGAGGAGGAGAAGGAGGATCACCTCTGCTGACGTGCTGTCAATGCTCTTCCTAATGCCACCCTGAGACCATTGGCTTTGTTGGCCACGCGGGCACACTGCTGCCTCATGGTCAGCTCGTCCCCCACGACTTCCAGGTCCTGCTCTGCAGAGCTGCTTTCCAGCAGATCAGCCCCCAGTCTGTACTGGTGTATGCGTTTATTTCCCACAAGGTGAAGGACCCTGCACTTGCCTTGATTCAGCTTCAAAGAGTTTCCACCCTTCTCATCTCTCCAGCCTGTTCGGACCCCTCTGAGCAGCAGTATAGTCCTCTGGTGTAACAGCCTCTCCTCACACAACATATGTATCATCACAGGCTTGCTAAGAAGGCGCTCTGTCCCTCCCTCCAGGTCACTACTGGATAACGGGTCCAGGACTGGACCCAGCACTGTCCCGGGGGACACTGCTAGCTAAAGGCTTCTGACTACACTCTGCCCCACTGACCACAACCCTCCAAACTCTGCCGTTTGGCCACCTCTCTGTCTGCTCATCTAACCCGCAGTTCCTGAGCTTACCTGGGAGAATGTTATGGGAGACAGGGTCAAAAACCTTACTGAAGTCTAGGTTGTTGTAGACATCATACTCTTCTGTTCCCTTATCTATGCAGACGGCCAGGCAGCAGTTGTATCATCAATACTATGTTTTTTTTTTTAAAAAAAAAATGCCTAGAGCCCTTCCCCCAATCTCATTATCAGATATGCCTGAAAGAAAATCAGGATAATTAAATACACACACACACATACACACACACACACACACACATGTATATATATACATATACACATATGTATGCATATGCATACACATACACATACACATACACATACACACATACACATACACATACACATACATATATATATACATTTTTTTCTTTTCTTAGAGGGCCATGGTATCTGGTATGAGGGGGAAAAAAATCACATTTGGTAGTTTTTCTTGGCCTTTAGTGAAAAAAACCCAAAAGTTTCAGTGTTTCTCCTCTGGTCTTTTGTTTAAAAACAGCAAGTTCTGGAAGGCATGCAATTAGTTTTAAATATCTGTCAACAATATTCTGTCAACTGTATAATAATATGGTCATCGGAGTCATTTTTAAAACAGCGTGAAACTGAAAGATGACACCTTTATTCCAAAGAGGAAGAGACACACTGATACGGATTTACCTCCAAATGATAAGCAGTATACAATAAAACAAAATAATAGCGTAAATGTGGGCATGAGAAAAGATGATAAAGGCCTCTGTATTTATGCAGTGATGATCATCAGGACTTTTAAAGAGTCATTCTCAGAAAAAAAAAAGAATAAAACTTCAATTACAAGATATATAATATGATTCAAACATATGATTGTGGTTATAAAGTTTATTATTGATTGCTGAAATTTGATGAATGTTTGCTTGTTGTGAGGGGAAAACAAAAGATGCTGTTTTATGATTTCCTGCACTGAATATTCTCCTTTCAGGATGTTTTCCTAACAGAAATCTGCACTTGATAGCTAAAGCTTTTCTATGACTCTGTATCTGAGGTTTCTGGGAAATGTAGTTTAGAAATCAGAAACAACAACAAAAAAAGCAGCTTCTGGTATGCTCATTAACAATTACTTAAATTATGAGATCTTTGCATGCTTAAAATAAGTAATGATTTATTTTACATGCCTGAATTCAGTATTGATGCTGTGGAACTCTGTTTAAATTCCCCAGAAAGCTGACAGGAAGATATTTATGAGTTTATCTGAGAGTTTGGATCATTCTTTGAAAGCAATGAGAAGAGCTAATGAGAATCCAGGTGATTAAGTTGAAGCAGGGCAGATGGAAGACATCTGATTTAGTTGAAGGAGAGTGCCTTACAGCGAGCTGTACCACTTCATCATTATTGCCTTTTTACTGTTCTTTATACTTCTCCTGTTTCTTTTAAAATAAGTATTCCTGCTCAGCCTTTACAATGCAAATACGTCCTTAGTGGGCTACCTGGAGAGGGAGTGCAAGCAGCCTGCAACTCTAGCCTCAGCCTAACTACATGCAATGGGGATGAAGCTAACACTGCATCAGAGGGCAGCAGCAGCCTCAGAAAGAATGCAGTTGTAGCTGGGGGTGTTCTGCACTGAAGAACTTAAGAGGAAGAGCATCTCTCTCAGATTTCTGCAAGGAAACAGAATTTCCACTTAGAAATATGCTCTATTCCTATCTATGACCTCAGTCGTCTGTTGACTCCACGGCCCCTGTGGCCTTATTGATCCCTGTGACATACACGGTACGTGCCTGCCTGGGTCTGCACCCAGGTAAAGATGCTGCTTGCCTTGAGGAGTTGTCAAGGTTTGTTCCTGTGAAGCAAGCAGTAATTTCTAAGCCACGTTTGAAACACAAAGGAGTGCAACTGGGACACGAAATCAGACCAGGTATGCAGCATATGACTTTAGTCTTCAGAGGCTGACTAGCAATACTTACTTGTATGTAACTCACAGGAGCAAGGAAGATTTTGGCATCTAATGGAGAAGGGCTACACCGGAAGAAAATACAAGGAAAACAGACTTCTTCCTACAGATTGCTTAGTAGTTTGTAGCTTTGTTTTTATTATTACACAATTTCAAGCATAGTACATTAGAGAAAAAAAAGCTTAATATTTGATTTAATGTTTTTGAATAACAAAATTCAGCTGTCATAAAGCTATTTAACCAATCTCCTACTTTTTAAAAGAGGATGTTGAGAGGTATGTGCAATCTAAAAAGAATATAACATCTTTTGTACTCATCTTTTGAAAACAGAGATTGATTAAAAGGGTATTTGGCATCCACCTGAACATTTCTGAGAACATCATCAGAATCTTACCTGGAGTCCTGATTTTCCTTTGCTGTATCAAGACCTGGAGATCTACAATGGTTCCTAGAAAAAGGAAAGAGAAGTAGTTCCTTTTTAAAAATGATGAAAGCCAGATTGGAAGGTTGTACTGATTACAGGTTTAAATGCTTGCTGAACTGCTTTGCATGCACTTGGACTGCCTCAGCAGGGCTGCTTTGACAGACAGTTTGACTCAGTGAAGTTGCCTTATTCAAAAAAATTACCTGAAAGAGAAAATGAATATGATGGAGACATCAGGCTTCAAAATCTAATATTTCAACCCCTAAATCTGTGAATTGCTGACATAATTAAAAATGTGCAAAGGCTCCTTTCATTAGACATTTTCTGTGCAAAGACCAACGAGGGCACTCCTTACTGCAGTATTTGGATGAAATAATTTACTTCATGAAACTCCCATTGGAGACACCCACTTGGATGCAAACTTCATCATCGCTTTTTGGCCAAGCCAGATCCTTTCTGGAACTCTTCCAGGATAAGTCAGGCAGGCATGTTTTATATCTTGCCCTACTTTATGTAAGGGAATATAATTTTCTCAGCACAGTGGTTGAAAACAGTCACATAATCACAAGCGTTAGAGCTAAGGGGGCCCTTGAGGCTTGTAGCTTGAGGCAGGATCTTATACTATGAAACAATTTCATGTAGATGTTTATCTAACCTGATCTAAAAAGCAACTAGGAATGAAAAATCATTCGCTTCTTTCCTCAAACTGGCATGTCCTTATTTAATTATCTTTTATTGTTTGGAAGATTCTTCCTAATTTTCTAAACCGATTTTACCTAACTACATCTTACATTCATCTACCCCCCCGCCCCACAGCAGTTTATTATCTTCCCATCTTTGCAGCCTGTTTTTACACATTTGAAGACTTATTATGCTGCTCAGTCTCTTCTGTAAACTAAACAAACACGGATGATTCAGCTTTTTTCCCTAGGTCGTGCCTTCTGCATGTCTTCCTGTTGCTCACCTCTGGGCCGTCTCCAGTTGGTCTGTATCCCTGTGGAATTGTGCTGCCCGGGAGGGAATGCAGTTCCCCAGGCTCAGCTCCCTGCCACCACAAAGAGTGAAGGGGTTAGTCCACGTCCACTCCCATAAAACTTGCCAGTTTATTCACACCAGGTGGATTTAGCTTTGTTTGCCACCGTATAGCACTGCTGATTGATGTTTCAGTGTAACTGCTGAATATCCCTCTGCAGAAAAGCTTTTGAACTGACAGAGTACGGAGGTATATGGAGGTAGTCATGAAGAATGGAAGAAGGAAACTAAAATTGAGGCCAGTGCAATGGATCCTGGAAATACCCATTTTGCGAGGGAGGAGTTAGTGAGAAAGTCTGTTAACTCCATGCATTGTTGGTGCTTGACACATACATGATGCGCCTGATTATACATTCCTGTGGTTTGGACTGTGGCTTTGATGAAAAAAAAAAAAAACCCACAAGTTTTCAAGTCAGGATTAACCTGAGAATGGCAAAACACAAGAAGCGACTGAGTGTGGCCACCTGTGATCATTATTAATCTAGTTTAGGTGTCTGCTAAACTGAAGAAATGTTATCAGGCTTTGCGATAATGGGGAGGCAGACAGACATCCTGAAAGGCAGAACACACTGTGAGTAAGGAGAGAGCAAAGGGAGAAAAGAAGAGGGATAGAAAGAGGGAAAAGTAAAAGGGATCAGGAAGGCAAAGGACGGTGGTAGCCAAGCCCCAAGTGTTTAATTTGCCCCTTCCCATCAGGGGAGCTCCATACCTGTGAATGAATCAAGGACTCGAGGACTTTGACCCAGAGTGGGGCTCAACATGAGAACTGCTCTGAAGGACAGGCTACATCTTAAGAAAAGTGCTAGGGGCAAACAGTTGGGTTGGTGCTCTCACAGAAAATGTGGCTCTTTTAAACCTAGGGAGCAATCAGGTAAGTGGGAGAGAGTCACCAAGAAAAAGACTTGATCTACAAAGGCCTGGTAACAGATGTGTAAAATAGAAGGAGTAGTTTAAGTATAGACATAGACATTCGTTAAGAACACATGCAAATTGTATGGTTTAAGGTATAGGCACTTCTTTTTCCTGGAGTTTTTTTTTTTTTTTTCCGTTTTTTTTTTTTTCTTTTGGTTGTTTTACTCTTTTTATTTTGGAAAGAACTCTCATTCTCTGCACATGTTTTCCTGAGGAGCATTTTCACAAATTTATATTTCCTTAGTGCGAACAGGGGTTTCATCCATCACCATGGAGCAACAGTGCCGGCCAGCGGCGGGCTGGGCTAAGCGCAGGTGGATGTTCTGGAGTCTGGAGACGGGCACACGAGGTACCTGGGACAGCTTTGAGGGAAAGGAAAGAGGGGAGCAGGTTCCTGCTGCACAAGACCCGGCCCTCTCGCCTCCTTGCCCCTTGATTTCCACGGGAATTTTCTACACTGTGATTGGAAAATAGCTCTGCGGAAAAATACGGGAAATGTGACTGACCATTTACAATTCCCCTTCCCCAAACACTTTGCTCGTATGTCTAGCTATAGAGCTGGCGTGTATGAAAATCTTATACATGAGCTGCTTTGGCTTCCAGTGGGCTCTTCTCTCCTCGTGCTCTGGGGCTCCCACCTCATCCCCACGCAGAGTCTTCCCCCTTGTAGGACCCTACAGGAGGTGGTCAAGGCCAGGCAAAAGCCTCTCCGGTTGTGTGATGGGCACAGAAGAATGAACTCCTCAATTTTCACTTGCCTGTATGGATGTAATAGGCCAGGCCCATTTTTGGGGGGTGAGAGATAAAAAATAATTACTCAGCAGAATCCAACTCATTAGATGTTTTCAACCCACCTCTACCTGTGCATTTTTGATTATGTACATTGCCAAACTTCCAGGAGCTCTTCTGTCACTAACGAGGTGAGGTTGTTCTCAAATAATTTAACGAGGTTTCCGTACATGGCCTATAAAGGTAATGTAATGATATGACTTTCTGAATGCTAATGTGAGAATTGTCTATTTTAACCCTCTAGAGAGGCTATTTCTAATTCATATAATTATTCAGCTTCGTGAAATTTTGTTATCTTCAGCTTAAACTGAAGTCACATTTAAGCTAGTATTCGAAGTAAATGGGCATATTTTTGCCCATTGTGGCATCTGCGAACTGATTAACTAGAGGTAAGAGCGGAATAAGCTGACAGAAAGAAAAGGAATTTCTTTTTCCACGATCTTCGCCGCCGTCTCCAGCCCCCGGGGGCTGCTCTGCGGCGCGGCGGGGCCGGCGCCCGCCCCTGGGGGGCGATGTTACCCCGCGGGACGCGGCCCCGCTCCGGGCACCCGGCCTGCAAAAGCAGCGGGGAGGAAAGGGAAGGGGGAAAAAAAAGAGAGAAAAAAAAAAAAAAAGGAAAAAAAAAAAAGAAAAAAAAAGAAAAATGAAGAAAAAATGGAGAAAAAAAAAAGGAGAGAGGGAAGTGGGCGGAGGAGGAGTCAGCTGCATATCTGGAAGGCCCGGCAGGCGCGGGGCGAAGCCTTAGGATGGGAGAAGATACTTGAGGAAAAGGCTTTGCCATTCTGATGGAAGTTTTTCCAAAAGAGAAATGCGGCTGCTTTTGAAAACAAATAAAAAGAAAAGAAAACAAAACCGTTAAAAAAAAAGGGGATAAAAATAGCTCTGTAACAAAAAAAAAAAAAAAAAAAAAAAAAACCAACCCAGAGGGGAGAGCAGGAAGGAAAGACTCATCATTTTAAAACGGGAAATTGTCCATAATCAAGTATTAAGGGAGAAAAAAGAGAAAATCGTAGCAGAGGCGGCCTGGAGGAGGGCTGGTGGCCCGGGAGAGCCGGTCTCGGTTGTTGAAGATCAGGAGGAGAGGGCTGCAGAGCAGGGGGCAGGCAGCGCGACGCCGCTGGGCAGCGAGACGCTGCGGGCTGCTCCTGAGCAGCGCGTCCCTCTGCCCTCCGTCCGTCACATGGGGGACTCCAGCTCACCCCAAATCCCCACATCAGGGCCCTTTTTCTTTATTTTTCCCCTTATATTTATTTTTTGTTCTCCGCTTTTCTGCTTCCCAGGCTCCAGCTCTCTCCCTGCTCTGTGAGGGGAGCCTGTTGGTGGGGCCAGCGATGCCAGCGGCTGCAGGAGGCATCGCTGGCCCCGCGAGACGCAATTTCACGCTGCATCTCTTCAACCACGGCAGCCTGATGAAGCCTGAAAAAAATCCTTTGTTTCCTTAGTCAGGATAGATACTTTACGACTGAGTCCGGTGTTCAGCCTCTTTTGCTTGCTTGTCACTGCCTGCTTCCCTTTAAGGCTTTATTGGTGTGTGTTTAGCTGTTGCTCCTGAAGAGATGCCTAGGGCTATCTATGTTTATTGTTAATGCACATATATGACGATACAGTGCATATAAATGGGCATAGGTGCGCAGGTTCATGCATCCCTATCTATGCGACTTTTCTCAGCCCAGCAGCGCTCTGTGCTCTACTTCAGTGTGCAGATGCATGCAGATATATGGCTCCAGACAGGCACACATTGTGTAGTAGACTGGAATAGATAAATCCTCCGAATGTAGGAAAACTGAGAAGCTCTGAAATCAGAGGAAAAGGGGGGGGGAAAGAAAGAGAGAAAAGAGAAAATAGAAAAGAAAGAAATGGAATGGAAGGGGCGGGAAAAGAGGAATCTTTATAAACAGACTATTAGTGTTTGAACACAAAGTGAGAAGTTATCGTCTCGCCGATTAATCTCCCCAGGAGCACTAAACTCAATATGCTAAAGTTGTGCTAAAAGCCAAGTATACGTGTTTCTCAAAGGAGGAAGGATATTTTCCTGTTCTGGAAAAGGAACTAGTCAAATCTGGGGACAGACGTTTGTAAGTGTGCAAAAGGGTCCGCATGACCAGGGAGAGAGGGTCTAGACCGACCTAAATAGACACACACGTTCATATTTCAGGATACAGAGCTATTAGCAAATGGGCTGCTAAAGCCTGCCTCTTTTCGATAAAATAGAAGGGGGGAAAAAAAAAGAATGAAAAGGGAAAGAAAAAAAAAAAAAAAAAAAAAGGAAAAGACACCTCTAAACAATATCATTTTGCGAAGTCAACGCATTAAAAAGCCAGCCGAGTTTCCCTACTAGAGGAAATGAAAAAATGCTTCAGTCTGAGACGACGAGTCCTTTATTTCCCTTATTGGACACGTTTCGTGTGTTTTCCCGAACAGCCGGGCTTAAGGACGTGCCTCCTGAAACACAAACACACGCACAGCTCGCGCACGCACCCAGACAGATAAGATACGTGTTAGATCCTGACACATACAGGGTGGGGGGAAGAGCAGGAGAGAGGGAGAGAGAAGGAAAGAGAGAGAGAGAGGGAGAGAGAGGGAGAGATCCTCCTACCTGGAGCCACAGATTGCAAGATACGTGGTGTTACCTGGGGAAGTCAGAACAAGTAAAAACACATTGAACTCCGGGGCTCTATGAGGCAGTTGATCAAGATCAGTGCCTGCTCATTTTCTGCCTCAGACTGTCTGTCTTGGGTTTTTGTTATTGTTGTTGTTGTTTTTATTTTGTATTACTGTTTGGAGCAGCTCTTTCCATTTTGTTCCCTCTTTAGCTTTGATATCAGAGCCAGGTTTGGTCACCATGGCTCTAGGAAGAGCTGCCTATTTGCCCGCTATTGATTTTTTACAATTCAGCCAGCTTTGCTTCTGGGTAGCTTCAGAAATGCTCTTGACTGGGATTTAACCGACGGGATCACTTCGACTTTTCGTGCAATTTTTTTTATGGCTCAGTCCATTCGCTAGATCATGCACAGAAACTTTCGGAAGTGGATTTTCTACGTGTTTCTATGCTTTGGAGTCATCTATGTCAAATTAGGGTAAGTCCTTGGACACGACTTATCTCCTGTAAATTCGGTGCGGGGGGTGTCACGTTATCACGGAGCTGTGGATGAATTCGATGCAAAGGGGGAAAAAAGGGCAGTGGAAAAAAAAGGGGGGGGGGAGGGAGGTGAGGAAGAGGGGGCGAAGAAAATGAAAGGAGAAAAAGAAGTGGTGGTAGGGGAAAGGAGGGGAGAAATCGGCTTATTTCTGTCCCTGAGTGTGTCGGATTGAGGAGCCCCGCGGAGGGCTGGGGCTGCGGGCGCTGCCGCTGCGCCGAGCGCAGCCGGGAAGGAGCCGCGAAGGAGCCGGGAAGGAGCCACTCGGAGCCTCTTTTATTTGGGGCTGCTTAAGCGAACTTAAATATTATCTCTGGCGTACAGTAGCAAAAAAAAAAAAAAAAAAAAAAAAAGAATCCCGACAGAGTTAAAACAGCCGCTGCTGATGATACAATAAAACAGAGCTGAAGTATTAAAGAAAAAAAATTAGGAGGAAAAAAAGGAGCAGGGGCGGGAGGAGGGGAATCCCTACTCTGAACCTGCGCTCGGGGCTTTGCTCTGTGCAGGCCCGGGCACCGTTTGCGCCTCTCTCCATCCCAGGGATGTGTTGAAAGGAGCGTGACAAGCGGCCTGTCCGGCTGGGACGCGGCCGGGCCCGGGGGCCGCCCAGCTCCTCGGCGGGTCTGCGGCGACATCGCGCTGTCCCCGCGGCCGCCAAGGCTCTAAACCCTCCGTCTCCCCCCCCACTTTACTTGTATGCCCTTATTAATATTGCTCGTCGCAGTAGGCTGACTTGAGTTGAATTTCCACATTCCTGAGCCCCAGCCGAGTCCTTACCTGTCGAGCTACAAACTCTTTAAAGATCCTGCCTTTGCATAGCTGCGGGATTTTTTTTTTTTTTTTTTTTTTAATGATCAAGAATGCATAAGGTGAGTCGTAACCTCCAAGCCCCTTGCTTCCCACCTCGAAATCGAGACGGGGCCGGGGGGCTCCACGAAAAGGCAGCTCGCCCAAACCGAGAGCGATGTCTGGGCCACGGCGGGGGCGAGCGCGGCGCGGTCGGGGGCGACCCGGAGGGCGCAGGGAGGGAACCGGGAGGGAACTGGGAGCGCGGGGCTAAAGAGACCCCCGGCGGCTCCCGGCCGGGCTGCTCTCGCCTCTCCCCGCTTCGCTCCGTTTTCCTGGCGCGGGTTTGAGCCCGCCCCCGGCGCCGCAGGTGCCCGGGCGGCGCACGGCGCTGCTGAGCCCCTGTCCCCCGCCCTTTCCCTGGCCTTGGGCTCCTGCTGCAGGCGGGAGGGTGTTGCGGGGTCCCTGCGGGTCTCAAAGCCACCAAGGGTCCGGCTGTGTCACCCTCCGAGCTCAGCTGGACAGGGGTTTAAGCGCGCTTGATGAGGCCGCGTGTCCGTCAATTGAGCGCCGCAGAACGGGACCCCCCATTCTTTCCAGGCAGAGCAGGGGATTCGTGCAACGAGACCCCCGCGGAGAGGCCGAGCAGTTGCGGGGAAAGGGGTTTGCAAAATAAGGATATTGCTCCGCGTTTTCCCTGCGGTTTGATTTTGAAAGGGAACAGAAGTTTGGGCACGTTACAATCTGGAAGGGACATTTCGTCTCGAGGTTGAGGAAGGGACATTTCGTCTCACTCTTTTAGAAGGGGGCTGAGAGCAAAAAAATGGCAAGAATGCAGTTGGACCGAGCCTGGAAGGGAAACCGAATGGACAGCAGACACAGTAAAAGCCCTTATAGAAACCCCATCAGATCCATCACCATGCCTGTAAGGCAGCGAGGATACTTCACTTTCTCTGAACAATAAGGGAGAAATTTGCTCTGAGATCCAGGGCTACTTCTAGGCTAGGCATGTGGGATGCAATTATTTCCTCTTTCATCAGCCACTGGAACTACCATTTTGTTGAAACCATATCCTTTGAGTGTAATGATACCTTTTCTAGTGAGCTCTTTGCATAGAAAAGAGCGGGGGAGAGAGATGAAGTGAGATAAAATGTAGTTTGTCTTCCAATGCATTAGGCTTAATTTGCAGGGCGAAGGAGAGAGCCTTTGTGTCAGCAATAGCGAAGAGTTCAGACTCGGCAGTTATTTTATGCGCTGCGGAGGCCGTGTTCATAAAATGTGGTGAAAGCTCCCCTCTCTGGCTGGCCAGTGACAAACGTGAGCCCTCGAGGAGAGGGGACAAAGGGACCCCCAGATGTGCGCCCTGCTGTTGGACGGGGACCTGCTGTGACATGGCGGGGTCCCTGTGTCAGCGCAGTACAAAGCAGCTGCTATTGCCAATTAGGAGGGGAAGAGCAAGCTTCGGTTGGAGCGTCTTCCTTCACACCCCATTCCCATTTCTGGTTTGTGTCCGGAGGGGGGAGTCCTGGCGGAGAGGGAGAGGCAGGAGGTGGAGAGGCAGGAGGTATCTCTTAATATTCCCCTTGACGCTGAGCCTGTCCTCGTGCTGTTTAGCCCGCAGGAGGGAGCACAGGGGGCAGCTGTGGAGGTCTCCGTGCTGTATTTTAGACGGGAATTGCCTTCTGATGGCGTCTAGCAGCAGAAAAGCAGCAACGAAGCAGGCTTTGACTCGCGCTTTATGTCCAGGTTCTGAAACGCAGAGCGCCCGCGACCCTGTTAATACCAAATAGCTCCTCGGGAAAGTTGCTTAAATCAAACGCTGACCTTGGCAGGCAGTAGCATCGAAACGGAACTATTTCCTGCGAAGATCACGGTGAAATTAATAAATATAGCGGGCGTTGCAAGTGGCAGCTGCACCGCAGATGCGGATCGCAGTGGATGCGCCGGTGGTGACTGCTGAGACCTTGGGGAAGGCGGAGCCGCCGGCTATACCCGGACCAGGGCTTCTGGGGCGAAATGTGCTGTATTCCTTTTTTTTTTTTTTTTTTTTTTTTTTTTTTTTTTTGGGGGGGGGGGGGGGGGGGG
>JAVCKT010029541.1:0-11145 GCA_032273925.1 Rhynchotus rufescens | reverse complement strand
ATCTTCATGACTTCATTGTAAGGGATTCAGGCTCCGGGAGAGACTTTGGAAGATGGCAGGTGGCAGATCCACGAACTGTGATCCAAAATGAGCTTTCAAGGATAGGAGACACACACTCCAGCACCTCAGTTGGTTTTGTGTCAGGCCCTAAATCTGCTCTTATACCTTCACACTTACTGGACAGCTCCTTAGCAAGAGGAATTGCTGAGGTTCCCTGAGGTTTAACAAAACCATTGTTAAACTGACGATCATGTTGCTTTCTTCTTCACCCTTGTTCTTTCTGAGATATCTATATTGGAACTATGGCATCAGCTAACTTTTCTTATAAATCTTCCAGATGCTGCTTATATTGTCTCTGGTCCCTCTGACTGTAGTCTCTGAGCCCATTACAAGATTTGGCAACCCAGGTGGCAGTGAAATGCATTCTTTCACAGATATGTACTCACTGAACAGAGACTCATTGGGCATTTGGCTCAAATCATGCAGGGCCAGAGAACTGGAATGGAGTTTTCCTGATTGCAGCCTAACCCCCCAGCCATTGTGCTTCTTCTCAGCTTACCTGAAAGCAGGAACAGCTGCTTTAATTCTTCATTTAATTGCCCATAAATATTATGGCCTCCTTTGGCTGCATGTGAATGCTCAAAAGAGAATTCATCTGAGAAAATGTCAAGGGTAAGAATCTCATATATGTCCAGCACAATGAAGAAATGCTGTTTTGACCTTTCTTGGCTAGCATAAAGCTGTACAGTATTGCCACCAGCTCCCTTGAGCTGAAGTAAACCTGAAGAAGTGAGGTTTTTTTTTTCCTTTTCTGTGGGACATACAGGACAGTTTCCATTTATGTTAGCACTAGAGCACTACTTTGTTTGCTTTAGTTTTTCAGAACAAGACTCGCCTACCATCTTCTCTATAGTATGTGGAAGTGAACCATACTGGCATATCAAAGCAGTGGTTGTTAAGAAAGAAAGTTCTGGGCAACTCTACTACAGTTATCTGGGATCAGATGCAGCAGGCAGAGGGAAGAATTGATAAGCTGTATGAGGAAAGGAGTTAGCTATGAGGTCCTGAAAGGATCTGCTTTCCATCACACAAGGAAAGAGCTAGGAGCATATGTGTAGATATCTCACAGTGGTTTATTGCTATTTAGTCTGTGAAACATATATTTTATCCTTTTTATTTTGCTTAAAATAATAACAACAACAAAAAAAGATATTTTATTCAATGGATGTTTCCACTGCAAAAAGTTGTTTCTGTTAGGAGAAATAAAAGAAGCTGGACAGAGTAGAGAAAAGATTAGATTTGAAAGATTATATACAGAGATACAGATATGTATAGAATACATAATTCTTAAAAAAAATGTATCATTAGAAAGTCCTCTCTTTTTTTTTTTTTAAAGTTTCTCCACTTATTTGGAGTCCTTTTATGTTCAGCTTCTATTTTCAGAATAGAAACTTACCTTTCAGTAGCAGCTGAGGATCAAATACAAGAAAGCAATGGAGAAATCTAAGCAGGTTGGCTTAAAACTTGTAGTTACATGCATGTATTTAGAAGGCTCACTATCCAAATCTAGAAAACATAGGACACATGCAGTGCTCAGCACCCTTGTATGCCCTTCCCTGAATACAAAGGGATTTCAACACATGGTTAATTCCTTCCTAAACCAAGTTTAAATTTAGGTGTTAGATCATCATTCAGCCTGTGCATTGGCCAAAGCCGTGGCTCTGTTTGCTGATTCCAAGTTTGATTACCTGAGTGCACGCTTGCGACTCAGCATTAGGAATGTAGCCTGGACAGGAGTACCTGGAACTGGAAGACAAGCTAGGAAACAGGAGCAGCGAGCACGAGCAGGGCAACTCAAGAAGCCCCTCTCATCCAAAAGACACGCGGCTCTTATGCAGATTTGTCCCTGAGGAGGGATGTGACTGAGCATCACTGGGGAGCATGGGAGGCAACAAAGGCCAGAGCAGTCTCCTTAGAGGGGTAATTTCATCCAGCAAAGGATGATCCCCTTTTGAGGAGGGAAAGAGGGGGCAGAGGTGCAGGAGAGGGAATGTAAAAGAGGTGAGAGACAAAGCAGAGTTTACATCAATAAGAGAATTTGGCTTTGGAAGAAGATTTTCTGCGTGGCTGCTCCACATAAATTGTGCTTAGCTCTATGGTTGCAGGATTTGGGGGTCTGGTGAAAAGCTCTTGAATATAAACTCTCAAGGACAATTTTACTACTTAGCATCCCAATACCCTGTCATCCACTAAAACGAAAGTCCGAGTGTCTTACAGAGGTGCACTTTGAAGTTTAGAAACGCAATAATGATACAATAATAATGGGCCAATGGATTAAAGGCTCGGTTTACAAAATTTCATTTGTGAGTATTGGGGCACTAGGGGAAAAAAAGATGCATTTTTTAACCTGAGATTGCAGAACAGTAGTGCAGAGCGGTAATGCCTGCTATCACAATTCTCCGCTCGCAGCAATCACTGTGTAATACCGGTGTGAGCTCCGGCAGTCTGAGCAATGTTCTGCGTTTCCTTCCTGCAAAGCACAAATTCATTTTAAAATCAAGCTTTTAGATGGTATGGTGTTGTATGTATGCAGCCAAACCAAGATTTCTTCTCAAATTAAAGTCAGCTCCTTTCTTGCCATCTCTAGAACTCTTTTGAATATTTCAGCTGACTAGGTTTTATTTTAAAAATATATACAGGAGTTGTTGCTTGGCATATGACAGAGACCTTGGCTTTTATAGCATCCATGTACTATATTTTCTTTTACCTTCTTACTTTGTATTTTGGGATATTCCTTTATTTACATAAAACTAAGTCCAGTACCATGCACCGTTGGTATATTTTTCTTTTCTGTTGCTTTTCCTCATGGACACAGGCATATGTAAGGGGTTTAGAAGCTAGAGAAATATTCATGAGAAGGCATTTTATGGGTTGGAGTGATTTTTGGATATTCTTTTTTGCCTTGTTTAGAATTCTGCTTCCAACGTTTCAACCAGCGTTAGCTGAAATGGTTGCCTCATACACTCATATATTATTTCAATGTATGTCTTAACAGCCTTATTCTCAAGATTTCACTCAGCAGTTTTCACTAAGGACTTATACGCACAGGCCTAAGACCAGACAGATGTTATTGTAAGCGGTCTATTTTATCTCATCCTTTTGAGGAGCTTAAATTAAAGTCCTTGAGATGAACAGAGCCAGACTGTCATCTGAAACAAACTATTTCACCAAAACTAATCTCACCGTAGCTATGCCAGTTTGAACCTCATCTCCAGTCATACCATCACAAAACTGCATTTTTCTCTTTCTCTCTCCCCTCCATTATTTCATCTAAAATAAAGTGATTAAGGAAGGAGATAACTGATAGAAAACCACCCGAAGCTGAAGTGAGGCTGAGAAATCACCTATGATTTGTTTCGGTGAGTCCTGCACTTTTGCATAAACCTGAAGTTATGCATTCTCACTGAGATGTCAATCCAGAGCTGTGTTACACAGAAACTAAGCAGCAGAGTCTAAATACATGTAGAGAGGCTCACGCGTGAGCCCAGCAGCACACGGGTGCACGTGTGTGCAGCCCCTCGGGCAGAAGGGTAGACGCCGGCTCTGGTGCTTCTGAGCCAAGAACACACATCTGGGCAAGCACAGGTTGTTATAATTCCGGACAGCAAACCACAAAGGCTTTCAGAGAATCATCACCACAACGTGTTGCAGAATATTATTACAACTGTCACCAGCAGTTGTGTCAGAAATCTGTAAATTGTGAAGAGCAAATTTTAATTACTGAGAGACAAGGAATTTTTCAAAAATGCCTGTCGGTAGACGGACACTTTTCAGACCAGACAGAAAAATGCTGGGCTTTACTATGTACCACCCTGCAGAGCACAAAGGCAAACTAATATCAGCATCATACTCATCTCTTCCTTTAAGCTGTTGTCTACATGCCTTCTCCTTAGTATTTATATACCCGCTTTCTCTCGCCCTCTGTATTGCACTGCCTCTGGAGCTGGACTAGCTCCAAGGACTAACTTTAACACAACCTTTTGTCAAAAGCTCCAGCCTCACTGGATCTGTAACTTTGGAAACAGGTTTGAATTCTATTGAGAGAGAAAATAATGGAGTGGATAGGCTCATCTGACCTATAATTGCAGCAGTGCAGGCAGGTTGCCTGCGAATACGTTAAAGTATCAGTAGCACATTGGGGTTAAGCTGCATTAAGAAGCATGGTTGTATAGGACTTCTTTTTTTTTTTTTTTTTTTTTTGTAACTGTGTAATTGGTTTTACAACCAAACACGAGCCTTTATTATGATTATTATTAGTTTTAATGCTATGAATTCAGGTGGTTTTCTGTACTCCAGCTGGCACTTCCCTGATGACACAGCAATTAGCACACATCAGGAAAGTGAAGTTCAACATCACATCATCCCACCTGGTGGTGAGATGCCACACAGTGTGGGATGTGATATTTTGTTATCTTGTTTAATTGTTGGCAACCACTCCAGAATGCAGTTACCTTTTCCACAAAGATCCATAAGCTCCTGCTACATGGGGCAGAGTGAAAATGAAAATGTCATTAACAGAACTCCTCTTGAGACAGTCTAAGGCAGCTAGCTATAGAGAAGTGCAAATACCCTCAAAGATGAGAAATGAGGTTAAGTAAGATCTAGAAGTGGCCAGAAGATGATTCCGAGTGGGAACAACACATCGATTTTTAGGGGTGATGACTTATAGGATATTACACCTCGAGCCTGTCAATGGTCCAAGTCTGGCTGTTGCATCTCTTATGTAGGAAATGCCATATCTAGGGGGAAATATATTTATTTATGTCCAGATGTGTTATAGCTATTAGGTTAGGAATTTTAGAAACTGCTCCATCAACCTTGGGTTAATGGACTGAAAGTATGAGAGGTGCAGGATTAATAATGTATTTGGTAGTTCTGCAGCTCAGTTGATATCGCTGCCGTGTAAGAGATATAAGTGTATGTGCTGAACAAAGTAATCTTTCTATCAGGTTCCCGCCTAGCTCAGTCCTGCAGGAGGCTGACATTTTGTCGCCTAAATTCAGCAAAGTACTTAAACCTGGGAGTATCCCCTTGACCCCGACTTGAACTCAGTGTGAACACATACATGTTTAAAATTTTCCACACGCTCTTAAGTCCATAAGTCCATACCTAGTGTGCTCCATGGGGCAAGAATAAAAGATATTCGGTGTCGCCAGGAATCACGGGTGACGTGTGTGCTTCGGTCACAGTCTGCTCCCTGGGGTGGGCTCTTGCTTCACCAGACTGTTTTCAGATGCATTTTTTTCTTCTGACAAAGGCCATTTGGGTTGTTCCTTTGCTCCCAGACCTTTTCTTGGACAATTAGGGTCATGTTTTTAAGAGCTGGTTCAGACCTCTTTGGCAAATCTGCCTGCAATTATCAGAGTGGAGCAAGACAGACCTGAATGCGCAATATTCGGCATCCACAACATTGCTCAGATGCCAGAGTGAGATACGAGCTCTTTAGGAAATCAGACTGCTCTTGTGCTGGAAAGTCTGGCTTTCAGCTCTTTGGAAAATCTGGGTGATGGACAGACTTCCTTTTAAAAATCTTCTCTGCTATCATCCTTGGCACTGCTAAAAGCTCGATGAAGGTCATCATTTTCACTGAAAGCCTGGAGAATCTTCCTTAGCTCACATACGTGCACTACTCTCTGTACATCTAGTTGAAGATGTCTCATATCCTGACTACGCTTATAGTGCTGGCTCCAGTGCCAATGCCTCGTGCGACAGAGATGCATCTGCAGCTGCCTCATCACCATTAGATGTGGTGCAACCCTTTGTTTTCTTTATTTATGGAACTGTTCGTTGTCATTTGAACATTTGGCATTTCTATATTCTCGAGCTGAACCTCTGCTACATGACTGTGCCAAGTAATTTCTAGCAGGCTAATTGCTAGAAAGAAAAGCCTAGTGAAAGCTGCTGCTGACCCCAGTTTCCTATATACATATTGCCAGGCAACTACTGCAATGAGGACAGTAATTTCTTTGGAGTCCTCAGTGACTCCCATAGACTTAAGCAGACTTCGGATAAGGCCACGTTTGTTTGATACAATCATTTGCTTTAATGGGGTGCGTCAAATTACTTCAGTTCCCTCCCAGTTTGAGACACAGCTGATTGATGTGGAGGGTGGGGAGGTTACAGAGGGAGAAAGAGAGGGAACAGTCTCCTTTGAAAGCAAATAAATACTACCACTTCTGCTAATTGCATAAAAGTCAAAAGCTAAGCCATAAATGGTAATGCAAGTCTGAGATTACTTGGCAGCCCTGTTATTCAAATGCAGAACGCTGTATGAGGCAGATATAGAAGAGCTTAGTGTTAGAAAAGGCTCTTATCTTCACTTGTTAAACCACTCATGTGTTATGACAAGTCATCCCCAGCCTAACAAATGAAGATTAGCGCACCAAAAGCAGCGTTAAGAAGTAGAGATACAGAGACTGTAACAGTGGAGCCAAGTGGCCCCTGATTGTAGCAGAGCTGACACCTCAGTCCAGCCTTGGCTCAGGCTGCTTTCTCATGGAAAGTCTGAAATCCACCTGTCTGTCATGTAGCCATGAGCATGCAAAGTAATTTTTTTGATACGAGAACTGACCTCCCAGTCTAATTAACCTAGTGAAAAGGCTCCTGCTGATTTCAATAGGCTTTGGACCAAGCCCAGAAGTGGCTGATAATGCACCGAGAGCATTAATATGCCCCAGAAGGATGGCAGATATCACAGCTCTGCTCATATTTGGTAGCTCCTATTAAAGCAGGCTACCCAGGCACACCAGAGAGGCTCCTCAGAGTTGACCTGCTGTGGAGCGGCAGAAAATTAGCTTCTATGTTAATATCCAGAGTTGTTTTCAAAAGTGAACTGGAATATGTGCTTGTGCATGTTGGATTTTTCCTTTAAAAAACTCAATGTACAGAAACCACAATTGCTCTGTGATAAGACACTAACAAAGAGAATAACAAAAGGAGCTATCAAAAGCAGTTGTGTGTTGCAATCCATCTGCATGTTTATCTGCAGTGACGTGCAGCGGTGGATTCATCTAGCAAAATTTAGGCAACTAAAAGAGGCATTCAAGTTAGGAGCCTGGTCTTCCTGGGTTCCTTGTATAATTAATAGAGAAACAGGCAAGTCTGGGGGGTAATTCAGTCCACCTTGGTTCTGAGTCACCTGAGGAAGTGTCTAACTCCTTCCTTGGTGGCAGGGGGAACAAAAGGCACATGGCTGCCTAACCCAGGCACTGTCGGCAGCATTGTGAGCAGCACAGAAAATGGGGCTCGATACAAGACCACCAAATATCTTTGTTAAATTCCCGTGGACATGAGTCAGATCTACCCAGGGTACCTGGCACAGGGAGATGCAAGAGAGCCAGAAGACAGCAAATGGGAAGCTGCAGAGGCAAATTCTCAGTGAATTCTTAGTTGCAAATTCTCAGTATTTGTTGCAGGTTATCAACACTGCGGTCAACGTGCAGTTGAGGAGCAGGCAGAACAAACCTGTTTTCTAATTAAGGTTTAGAGGATTTGGCAGCAAGATGGGGAGAGGGAACACAATCCCTAGAGCCGCCTAAGTAGGTTTGGGACTTCCACGCAGCAAGAATGAGTCACAGGGTGGGACAAGGAGAGAGAGAGAGAAGCAAACGCAGATCTGGGAAGGTAGAGAGTGTGGGTGGAAGGCAAATACCATGGACGAGCAGAGAGCTGCTGTATGAGTCAATTGAGTTGTATAGATTTTAATATTTATCATAAATACCAAAGAAGTTTTAGAAACCGCCAACCCAGTAAGTAGTAAATCACAACCTTTTCTTGTGGTTAGGAGAACAAGGGAGGAAGAGGTGAGTGAAGGAAAAAGAGATAACAGGACTGTGAACACAAGACAGAGGGTGTTGTGGAAGATGACATAATGGAATACAGATTAGCAGTAATTATGTGGCATGGACAATAAGATCAAATGATTAGTTTTTCCAGAAAGACGCTATTTTTTTTTTCCTGGTAATCTCTTATTAAAAGTGTGCTAGAATGCATGAACAATACAAGAAAAACCCTTCTTACTCCAGTGGTTTTTCTTTCCATAATTGAGTTTTTCACCTAAAAAGGAAAGTATTCTGCAATACAATGCCTTAAGTGCTATTTCATGTTAGTATTAATGTTGCTTCCTTGTTTTGTCTTGTTTTGTTTTATTTTATTTTACATAGCCCTGAATATAAGGCTTATAATCTGTTCAGAAATATTTTTAACTGTAAAAGTTCCTTTGGGGGAGCTCTGTCAATATGGTAATCATGGTTTACTAATTTTTACTTCACAGAAACGTGTCTCTTATATGGGGTAAGGTATTTTCTGGAGGACATCCTGCATTGAATTTCAAATACAACTGTCAGTGCTGGACTTGAAACATTCTCAGATAGCTGCACGAAAATATGCAGCTTTAGAGAACTGTTCAGAATGGATAGGAGGATGAGAATCTAAGGCATAGTTGTTATGTTATATTAATACAATACATACTAGCTAATGGAGAGAGGGAGAATGTTTACCTGAAACTATAGGAGGGGTTGTTACCCACTTAATTTGCCTGAAGTTCAACCAGTTGGGTTGGAAATTTTCCTGTTATGTGGTTGCCTGCCTAATTTCAGACAAGATAGTTCAGATTAATCTTAGAAAAGGTTACAGAGAAAGATACTCTCTTCACAGTTGTTCACCTATCTGCACCACTATTTTTTTCATAAATCCTAAAATGCTCTTGAACAGGTGTTAGTAACTGGTATCATGGTTGTGCCCAAACTGGTATTTAAAAGCTACATGTTTGCATTAAATTTTCCATATAGGAGATAAATTTTCCAGGGAAGTGTCTCTGAATCTTTAATACGGTTTCTGTCTGAGTACACACTAGCACTTCGTTTTAAATTTCATGGCTGCATTTTTCTACAGAATTCCTACCTTAGCAGGGTACACTCTGGGAAATTCACTGAAAATGTCTTTGGGTTGGCTGGATCTCCTTCACGGGTTGCTGGAAAGAAGCGTGTTGGATGAGCATAGGATTGCGGGAAGGGAGGGGGGGGGCTTTGGGACTGAAGGATTTGAAGGCGGCTGCTGCTGCTGCTGCTGTGTGACATGCCCAGTTGAGCTTTTTTAATCAAGGACTGCTTTATAGCTAAATCCTGCTAAAACTGTAAGGTGGGAATAGCTTGTATCTTCTCACCTCAGAAGGATATTATGAACTGATTTTTGTTTTGTGATTCTCTCAGATGTTGTATTGATTAGCACCATATGAAAAGGAAGGCGAAGCTTAGGATTCATCAGTAAAATGGAGTTTGAAGTGTTGATGTTGAAAGCCTGGGGTGTATCCAGGGAACAACGCTGAGGATGCAAAACAGAGCAATTATCATCAAAGAAGTCCCATCCATTTCTGTATGCTCAGAAAGGGAAAAATATGTTATATTACCATTGAATTGAAGGCTCCATCACTGAGCACACATGGAAGACAGCCCAATCAGGTTTCACTGGCAGTCTCCATTCCAGCATTTCCTAACTCTCCAGTGCTTGACCTCATAACCTTAAAATGTTATTTTTGAGTAGCTTTCTATCAGCTGCTATTATGTAATACTTAAGAGTGGTTAAAATGGAAAGACTGATAGAATGACCCAGGACCACAAACTAATGTAAATGGCCCTTCATTTGCATTTTAGAGCAAAAGTGCTGTTCACATGTGATTTTTTAGGCTTTCTATATGACCCTAAAACTTAACGGGTTTTGATTTTAGGAGTATTGCCCAAATTCACCCCTCATATTACTCCAGTATGACTTTGGTATTTGGCTTATTGCACCCCTTTAATTTTGGAAGGTTAATCGTGCTAGCCTTGCTCACAATAAAGAGATAGATAGACTTGGCTTACTACACTGGACTTCTTTGTATCAACACTTGAAAACAAAGAGACATATTTGGATGCCTTTGCAGGGTGAAAAAGAACTACTTTGTGCATTGCAGAAGAAACAGCAGCTTTCACAGGGCAAATTAAGGCTTTGCCACAGAGCTGATGGAAAGTCAGCTAAGTGATGATTTCACATGACAGTTTGCTGAAGACTGCATCATGTTCCCAAATTCTTGGTTAAATCCATTATATCCTTTAAACTATAAGTCTTATTGAAGTAAAGTGTATTTTTAGATAAATATCATGTTGTAATTTCTATAGCTGCCTACATTGCTGAGAAAGTGTGGGCCAAACCCTGTCCTTTGCAGGAGAGGGAAAGTAAGGTGTGTGGCTGGGTATGTGTGAGCGCAGGTATGTGCAAATGTTTGTAACAAAGCAAGAGTTTTGCTTCTTTTGTATATTTTTATTGTTAAAAGAAAAGCTTGTAAAAAGTGCAGCCTGCAAACCAGCTTGGCTCTGTTAGGCCAGGGGAAATAAGAACGTGTGACAGCAGAAGCAGGATATTGTGGAATATGTCTAATGGAAGAGTGATGGGCTGAGGTTGACCAAAGCTCATGGGACAGAGATTCCCTCAGCTTCCTGGTGATCAGTCCAAATTCTGCCTAGAGCAACATGAGTCGGAAGATGTTATCACATCACAGCTTGGTGGCTGAGGTGAAAATGAATGTGGTGGTTTGACAGCAGCAATTAACACCCCTGTTGCCAGTGGCAGCACTGAGGCCAGGGAAAGTTAACAGTTCCCCCTCACAGGGGCCTCAAGGTTGTGGCTAAGCTTGTACAGAGGGTACTGCAGAACTCACCAGGCTTCATGAAAAGGAGAGTGGGCAGCTGGGATCACTGGCGAAGCACCTACGCCATGGGAAGCGATGGGTTAGAGTCACTATCTCACTGCTTAGCTAGCCAGAAAGGGAAAGCAGCAGGATTAGTTAGTGAAGTAAGAGAAGGCAAGCGTATATTAGGATGCTACTTCTAGGGTCACAAATCATTAAAAAAAAAAAATGCTGCAGAAGCTTCAGTTTTGTTTTTGACTGTCATTTGCTCTCCTGTCACAAATACACAAACATTAAGATCTGATGCAATGACTGAAAGCTGACCAATTTCAATTTTTATGACAGCTCCCTTCCCTTCCCTTCCCTTCCCTTCCCTTCCCTTCCCTTCCCTTCCCTTCCCTTCCCTTCCCTTCCCTTCCCTT
>JAVCKT010029540.1:10021-22946 GCA_032273925.1 Rhynchotus rufescens | reverse complement strand
CACATGCTCAAGCTGTACGAGCAGTACAACCGGCGGGGCGGCCGGCCCCGCGACGGCAACACGGTGCGCAGCTTCCGCGGCCGCCCAGGTAAGCGCGTCCCGCGAGCCCGGCGGGCGGCTGGCGGCCGCAGGGCCCCCCGCTGGCGACACGTCCCCTGCGGGCGCCCCCGCTTGCCCGGATCCCCCGTCCCGCTCCGCGGGGCCGCGCCGCAGGGCAGCGCTCCCCGCAACCTGCGCCGGCTGCGGGCGCGGCGGGAGCCCTTCTCGCTGCATCCATCTCCCCGAGACACCTCGGGCAGCAGCCGCGCAGCGGCTGCCCCGGCCCCAGCGCCTCTCCTCTCGCTCTTGTCCCGCTCGCGCAGCTCACTGCTCCCAACAGTGCCGCCTGCGGGGCCGCCGAGAGCGGCGCGGCGCCCGAGCGCATCGGGCTGGGCAGGCGCCCGCGGGACCTGCCCGCGCTTCCCTGGCCGCATGGGAGGGCATCGGAGCGCCAGTGTCCCCAAACCCGTCTTCATCTGCGCTTGATGCTTCTGCATGACAGCAGAGAGCTTAGTTAACACTCGGCACTTGTTGTCCACAGAAAGTCCCCAAGCTCCATCTCTGGGAACTGCCTTCCCTTCCTTTGCTCCTACAGGCTGTAAGGAGAAATTGGCTCCTTAAGACTCATGCCAACTGCCAGAATATCATCTTTGTTATATTTCCATAAGCTTTCACTTTTTGTATTTGATAAATGATTATTAGTGTTTATTAGTAAATGGTTATTAAAGCATCGCACACTATTTTGTCCTCCAGGGCACCCTAGCTTTATTTTATGTAAAATTTAACATTAAATTTTTTAAAATGTTTTTTAATTAAGTTTTAAAGCACATCCAGACACTTGGGAAGAAAGCAAGTCTTAGTGTTTCGGCACAACAGCCGTCGGTGAACTAACTGGGGTGAGGAAGGAACTTCCCCCATTGGCAGGTTATTTCATGAGATCCTCCTCCTCCTCTGGCTCTTCTGTGAACCAGCAGATAGTGGCTGCTGCCTGAAAAAGGCCCTGAACCAGCTGATCTAATAGAAATACAGGAATTGTCTGTATTTTGAGAGGGTTTTTTTTTCATATTTCAGTAGATTAACTGAGAAAGGGTTTACATATAAGCAGCTGCATATTCTTAAAATACTCAACTAGCATCAAATTTAAAGAGCAGATTATCTTGCCCACAAATACTGTTCTGAACAACAGATCAGTAGTATTTTGCCCATCTTGCAGCTCATAAAATCAAAGTATAGGAAACTGGAAGTAACTCCTCCAGGGTTAGGCAGTGGAAATAAGGCACGGCCTGCCCCAAACCTGTCCCCACAGTGTGCCCCTCCTCACCTTCATCCCACCTCAGCCCATAGCATGGCACGAAAGCAGCAGCTACTCTGCAGTGTTCCCTTGTTAGAAGGACAATGTGTTATCTCCTTGCAGTTCTCCAAACAGCCTGAAATAAACTCCAGAATGACACAAACTGGAGACAGAAGGAGGGGAATAAGAAAACCCTATATCTGGCATTATGCTTCGCTTTCTGTATCTCCTCCAAGAAATTCTAGTGTTCTCTGCCTTGAAGTCCACCATGTTCCTCTAGCAAAACATATGGAATATCTATTCCTTATAAAATACAGATGATGCTTCTGATATTATTGAGATATGCAAAACAGGCTTAAGATCTATCATTTCATTTTCCCAAGCAAGGAGCTCTTTATAAATACACACTTCCAAAGATCTGTAAGGCCTTACATTTTGTGCCACAGGTTAAAGGTATTTCTACGGGACACATGAGTATCACCATTTTAAGTCTGCCAAGACAAGTGCTCCAAAACTGCAGTGTTGGTGCAAGTTTATTTTGCTCATCGAGCATGCACTATTGAGATCTCCTTAATTGTAATTGCCATGCAGTTCTTGCAGAATCTACATCCCATGATATTCCATGTATACATGGCATAAATAGTTTTGAATATGGAGAAATATTACATAGTAACTCAGTCAATGTGGAATATTATGTGCTGTATAAACTTTGCATGTGTTCCAAGTCAAAACTCTCATGTTTCTCTAGCAGCACGAAACGCTTCAGGAGGAGAGGTTCATAAATCTACAATGGGTTCCTCCTAACTCTTCCCCTAGTCATTCAGGAGAGATCGTTATCGGTCAGATACCGCGCACTAATACGAAAAAGGCACATGCAAATTAGTTGATAGCCTTTTTCTTCTGGGTGCTTCCTAGTTTTCAGGTAACTCCTTATCTTCAGAAAACAGCACCAGTTTACTTAAATTGCACTTACATCATCACTTTTAACTGGCAGCTGGTAAACAAAGCAAAACATTAACTTGTTGTCTGTCATCATCTGGGGGTCTGAAATAGAGGAAATTGCTTTCATAGCAGCATTGAGCTATGTAAGTTGTGAAACCTACTTATAAACTGCCTGTCCCAGCTCTGACTCCTTCTCCAAACACCATCCCATCTCTGTGCTAACTGAGGCTACAGCCTCGGCCATTGGGAAGAAAGTAGTGGCTCTTTAATTACAGCTGTATCATAATGCATACATCCAAGAAAGGCAAATCAGGATTATCTGGAGAACTGTAATACTGTTCTCTAAAGTCTAAGGTTGTTTTAATATAATTTCATAGATTAAAATGCTTAAAATTAATTCTGGTCATATTTTTTTCCACACAAATGCACGTCATCAGCACATCATCTGTGTTGTTAACCTTCCCTTACTGCAACGCTGCATTCTTCCTTGTGGATTATCTATTAAGAGACTAGCACTTCCTTTCCCTCACCACTCACCTGTCTTCTCTGCCCACCTCCTACACATATCCTTCAGAAATCTTGCTCCTATTCCTAACTTGAAGGTGTCTACAGCACCTAAAAGTAGATACAATCACTAAAAATATTAATATATTTAATGCATACAGCTTACACAGTTCAACTTGGAGTAGACCTTAAAAAAAGAAAGTGACAATTCTCAGTTTACAAGATGGTAAACGCTTGAGTGATATGATGAAATCTCATACATGTGGTGATGCTCCAACCAAAAATCAAGTCTCTTTAAGAATCCTAAAAAGCCAATACCTCCAGGCTTCTGGCTTTCCAGCAGCTGTATATTCTCGAGAACCTATTCTCTCCTGTAAAGAATTTTGGCTTTTGAGTGGTTCATTTCATTTTTGGAATATAGAATGAATTTAGGTAAAATTAAATTCCTTCTCTCTGAGCGATAGTTCCAAATTCTCTTCACATCTGAAGCCCTGGCCTCTGGTGCCTGTACCTGGTGGTGCATATGCTCACCACTCCTATCTACATTGCTGGCGGTACAGGGAGCCTTCCCTCCTCTGCAGTCCCGGCGTGAGCTGCTGCTGACAGCGAGATTCCAGTCTCATGCAGAGCTCACAAGGGGGAAGCGGCAGGGAGCCTTTTTACTTTTTTTAACCGTGCCTTCTGAAAGGCACAGACAGTAGCCTGGTGTTCTAAAGGAGATACTAAGATTAGCTTTCTCTTTGGTCCAGAAAATAGCCATTCAGCAAAGAATGCTTGCTCTTCTTTAATTTCTGGACCCCAAAGACTTAAATCAAATCTAACTCTTGATTTGTTTTCATGGTGCATCTGTGCCCTAAGACTACAGTTTTTCTGTAGAAACAAGCAGACTTCAACCAAACCTGCCCCTGTTTGCTTCCTCCCTGCCACTTAAGAAAATGTTATGTGGGTTCCTGCAGCAGTGCAGGTAACTCCAATTTACTGCATTAGGAAAAAAATACAGACAGGTTGGTGATGTAGAAAATGTCTACTTGAACATTGGTAATTTCAGACTGTATGTGCAGGCCTGGCACTGATGAATATGGATTTCTCCAAATGATGGTTTTGGGCAGCAGGCATCTGAAATGGCAGACAGGAACAGCTGATTTATTGGGATGTGGTACCCTGAATTTCCCTATTTCAAATGAAACTGCTTAAAAGGAAGAATATGCTGCCCGGTAGCAGTTAGCAGGGCTGTGTTTGGTTGTTGACTGCCAGCAGTTCTGTGCTTCATCAGTGCATGTAAAAGAAACCCAGGGGAATCGTGGCTGGTGGGGACTGCCGGAGGGCTTCCAGGTATGGCAGGAAGGGCTGCCAGAGGGTTTGTCCATTAGTGTTAACCGAAGGTGTAAGCTTACCAGCTGAAGCCCTTTAATGACTTCCAGGTACCAGACTAAGCTTGAAAGTACGTGAATCATTTCCTGGTTTTGCTACCATCTTTCTGTTCATGTTGAAGCAAGATTTTTTGTCAGGAACCATCCACTATGGCACATGCAGCGTTTGTGGCCCTTGAGGCCCTGGATGTGTTGCCCTGGACTTCACACACACAGTGAAGTTCAAAGAACAAGGTGGGAACTGTCAAAAACTCACAACAATAAAGAGACAATGGCTCTGTCTAGGGATCCTATCTGCACTTGTGCCAAAGGGAAAACTCTGTTTAAGAAGTACTGCAAACATCACTTGTTCTGTGAAACAGAACTGGTGACTTCAGGTGGACAACAACACTTGGATGACACTCATGCCTCACAGCAGGGGCATTTCATTATTCAAAAGGACTCTGGACTCGTAGTTAGACTACTCTGAGGCTCCTCCATTGCCTGACAGACTTAACAGAGAAAATCAGTCTAAATGTTTCCTTTCCCATCATGTTAATTATACTTTAGCATACTCTGTCCTCTCTAGGGAATGATACAGACCAGAAGGTGAGCACAGATGTGAAGGAAGTTTAGTATTTATGTAAGCCCTGGGCATTTGTTTGTTTGTGTGTATTAAAATAAACCAAACAAAATAAAACAACTCTTGGGTGTAAAATACACTGTGAAGGCATGATCTTTTGATTCTGGGTTTACATTTTAACTTACTAAGGGAGCTTTCTACAGTTTGAATAAGCCTATTGTAAACTGTTATTAGTATAGTTTTTTCTCTGTCCCTTGAAAATGGGACAGGAGTAACCTGGAAACAAATTGCTCAACTAAATAAAAAAGAAGTTATATCCAGCCTTTGCAATAATATGCTGAGAAGGGACTTGAAACATTCAGATACAATTCTGAGCTCTGGCAAGGGCAAGTTGTTCTGCCTCTCCAAACTTGACTTTCTTGTTAATGAAATAGACCCACAAATCCTTTCCTTGACTGTGTGGACTGAAAGCCAGCCAGAAACTGCAATCTCTGGGCACAGATTCATCCTCTACATATGCACATGGTGGGCAGCATGTTGGAGTACCCTGATATTGCTGTTATACTACTACTAAAGACTGAATTTTCTTCTTCTCGTTCATGTAGTTTTAAGATGAATAACTCAAATAAGCTACTGAGCTTATTTGATATTATGTTACCTGATTTGAAGGGGGTAAATTAAAAGCAAAATTTGTCAATCCACTTATTTAGCAATAGGTAGTTTAACTAACACTTTGGGTCTAAGTATTTATCTGTGTTTTTCTTGTTCTCTCATAGAATTCATGGCACAAAGGCCTGTCTACTGCTTCAATCTGACATCAATGCAGGATTCGGAGATGATCCTTGCTGCCACGTTCCACTTCTATGTGGACAAACGTGCGCGGCACCGGGAAGCGTTTTGTAAGCGGTCCAAGAACTCGTCCTGCCGCCTCCTTCACCTGCCCCAGATCCTGCGGCTCAATGTCATTTTCCGAAGCGTTCCCCAGAACTCTGCCTATGGACTAGTCAAAGGGAACATCACTGTGTTTTTGCAAAGACGAGGGGCTTGGCACACAAAGGACATTTCACACCTTATAAAAGAATCAAAACAGGCTGGGGAGCTCATTCTCTGTGCTGAGCTTGATTCTGGAGAAAAACACCAGGGCTTCCCTGAACAAGTTGCCAGTCACTTGCCTTATATACTGGTTTATGCCAATGATCTTGCAATCTCTGAACCAAACAGTGTAGCAGTCACCCTACAGCGGTATGACCCATTTCCTTCCAATGATGGGGACCCAAATCTATCCCCAAATGCTTCTAATGATACTCGGGTGAAGAGGGATACATATCCCGGTAGCTCTATTCAGAACAATGAGTTGCCAGAAGTAGAATACAGCAACAAATACAATAAACATGATGCATGGGAGAATGCCTACAAGTCCTTAAAGCCAAAAGCCTCACGCAAAGACCGAAGGAGAAAAGGGCAAGAAAATACAGAAACACTCTCAAAATCTCAGGTGCTAAATTTTGATGAGAAAACAATGAAGAAAGCAAGGCGAAAACAATGGAACGAGCCAAGGATTTGTTCAAGAAGATACATGAAAGTTGACTTTGCTGATATTGGCTGGAATGAATGGATCATATCTCCAAAATCATTCGATGCCTACTACTGTGCAGGGGCATGTGAATTTCCAATGCCTAAGGTACTAAGTCTTCTCACTGTTGTTAACCTGCAAGTATAGTCCAATAGATCTACTTTTAACTATCTAGCTACTTTGCTCATTAGATTTTACCTTGCTTTGCTCAGTCTAATAATTTGAGTGATAGCTTTTTTGTCAGCTTATGCATTGGAGTGCAGAAAAGAGTTCAAGTTTTCCCTTAAGTGGAGTCTGAAAGAGAGAGATTATGAATGTTTATGCTTTCTTATGAGCAGAACAGTATGACAGAAGAAAACTGAAAGAAAAGAAAGTGCTGTTTTTTTGCTTTGCTTTGCTTTTAATATAAAATAGTAAGAAACAAGCTATACTGAAGTCTCAACTAATAGTTTAGGTAAGAAATTAGATTTCCTAATAAATCAAAAACATGTGAAAAGTACTGCCACCGATCAACACAGCACGTTCCGTTTGTCACTGTAAGGAAAAGACAGCTGAGCCCTATAACTCTGAGGATGGAATTTAGTTCTAATTTTGCTAGTATTTGCTTTATAGACAGACTAATATATCTGCACTAGCAGTTTGGAAACAAAAATCCAAAGAATTTTGTAGCCAAATCACAGTTACACCAATCTGTGGATTTTTGGCTTGACTGTCTATTTGGGTTTGCTTTGGAAAAGGTTTACTTTTTGTTAGTTCATAACTTCTGAGAGAACTTAAGCTTAAAATATACAGGCAGATTCAAAACTGTATCTTAAAAAAAAAAAAAAGTCTGTCTTCAAGTGAACAATGCCTCAGGTATCAGCAGGAGAGCACAAATACAATCTTGTAAAAAACATTGCTCTAGGTGTGGATTTACTAATGTGCATTTCAGTAGAAGTAGACGGCAATGGGCACAAGGGAGAGGATTTGCTAGATGTACTTAATGATCCTCTGCCTACGTTACCACCTCCTGGTGTGGCCAATGTTTCTCTATCGGGCAATATTGCCACCTGGCAATGCAGCCCCTTCCGTTGTCACCATAAGGTAAGGACAGCTGAGCCCTACTGAGAATTCTGAGCAGCGATTTTGATCACATATGTGGCTGCGAGGAGGCAGCTCCAGCACCCAGCCAGGGTAAGGTTTGTTTATGCACAAAGTTTAAAATGAATTGCTAATGAAGACAAACTAAGTTATTCAAGCAGGCGGGTGCTGTTGCTTAGCTAACAGACCTCTTAAATAGCTTTTGACTTATTCTTGGGAACTCTTGGGCAAAAGCAACCCACCATTTGCCATGTAAAATTATCTTTACTCTTGATTATGAGAATGGGCTCCAAGGGTTTCATGCTTCTAACTCTCCTATAAACTTATCATCTGTAAACATCATTCTCTTTAAAACTCATCATCTTTAAACTTACCATCCTTAAATAAGATCTGTTTACCAAACACTATCTTGAGACATCAGTCACTTTGCGATGTGAGGACATATTGCTGACAGCAGCTGTAGGACTGTGCCTCAAGATCACCTCAGCATAAGATTATTGCTGCATTAGTTAGAACGGTGTTTCTTCTGTTGCTATGTCAGGACTCTGGTTCAGCATCCATGAATATCACTGGGAAACTAGGATTCTGAAAAATCTCCCTCCCCTGACTTACAGTGTTAGGAATACTCTTGATTTTTTTTAAGAGTTTCAGTTCATAAGTTTCATTTTGAGTATGAAGTTCAAAACTGAAAACAAAACTTTCCTGAAGCCAGTAAGTGTTGCTTATTATGATGTGAAGGTGAACATGTTGTTGTTGTTGTTGTTGTTGTTGTTGTTGTTGTTTCCTCATAGATTTTAGAAGGAAAGGGAAAAAAAAGAAGGGGAGGAGCTATGGGCTATGGTATTTCAAACTCGCTGTTCAACTAGTTTTTAATATCATACTCATCCTTCTGTATTCTGAGGCCAAATCCGTTGTTGAACTAGGACTGTTATAAAGGTTATAACGGGCAGAACCTGCCCTGCTGTATATAACTTCGTAGCCAACATTTAAGACATTACAACTGTCCTAGCACCATCACTACTGGGCATTCAAGTCGTCCTTGCAAATTTTCCATGATAACACCCTGGTACAGAGGCTAGTTTCAATCTTAGCTCAAGAATGACTGCACACTCAGGCTGATTCTCCAGAACATGCAGAAACTTCTGGCTAGGTGAGGGATGGATGCACTAGAAATGTCATTATCTCTTTGTAGCCTAATTTATTCAGACTGAATTATTTTGGGCAGGTTTTAGGTGACAGCTTCCAATTCTAGACCTGCCTCATGTCTTACTTGTTCTTTGCAACTTCTCTGGCGGTATATCTGGAGAGCCTTTTAATGGGATCTTCACAAGTGCATCTGCAAGAATCCTACAAGGCAGTAACCAGGAATAAGGGCTGTGATTGCTATCCGTTGCCTGGGGTCAGCAAGTTCTCTTTGAGTAGACTACTACAATCTATGGATATACCAAAAAAAACCCACTCAAATAATAAACCAAGAAGATTTTAGTTTTTTCATAATTTAGTTTTTTCATAATAAGAGCTAGATTCTAGAAGCGCCACTTACTTAAATTTCCAAAGTCTGCAACTGCTTATACACCTGCAAATTACTTTTGTCTCCCTTTAGCTGCCCTGGTTTTCTGACATGGGCAATGTGGATAGGAGGCTATTTCTACTTCACGTTAACATCTTTGAAATCTAAACAAGAATGGAGGCATAAGGGAACATAATGCTGCTAGTTATGCCACAACTTTCCAAATACAAAAAGGCTCTTTCCCGGAGAGGTCACCTCTTGGGACCTGTACGTAAGGATGATCTCTTAGAGCCAAAGAGGATCAAGACTGTATTTCACAGTTTTAGCCTGTAATGGTTCAAATGAGCACTTTCTTTAGTTCAGGAACCTCTCAAAATTTCAACAGTGATTAAAGTTTGATTCAGATTTTCTGATATGATCTTACACTTAAAGCAAATATATCAAAATTGAAGCCTCATCCATGAAACCCAAGCATTATGTAACTTTGGATGTTGAAATGAAAAGTCAAGTCCCAAGTGTAATCCTTGTAACAAGAGAAGGAGGAAGACATAGAAGACATTAGGTCTTCTCACTTCTCACTGCCTGCTTTTGTATCAGTGTGTGAGGTCCCTATTTGTTGCCCCAGAAGTAACATGCTCCACCTGATATGCAGCTACGTTCTGATAGCAATGGAAGAGTTCACATGCCTTGTACACCAAACCAGTGCAGACAGCACCTGAAACTGTAGCAAAAAGCCTGGTATGTTCAATACAGTTCTGACATAGACGCTACTGCACTCACTTGCTGAGACAGTTTTCAAGGAAGATGCCTGAGAAGGGAGGCAACTTCAGCCTCAGTGGTGGGCTGCAAGCAGGGCTCCTGAGCCAGGTAACTGGGGCACACACACTCCCTGCTGTGATCTAAAAGGGCCAAGACTATAGCTTCTTCATCCTTTCCAAGGAAGCTCTGTCTGATGGTAGCTCAAGCAATGGGATTGCTGAAACCTGCCTACCGTAATCAGATGCTCAGACTAGAACGGTCAAGTATAGCTTGTGAATAGAAGCTCTGCCTTCTTCTCACATATTTTTCCTTGTGTAGTTCTGTTGCATACAGACATCACCAGAAGAACCAGTGCTTTGCAGAGAGCCTGGCAGCTAAACTATAGTGAGCTCTGATTTTGCATGACTCCTGTCCTCTCAGCTTTCAGTTTCCTTCTCCCATTCTGAGGCCAGTTAGAACTCAAAACTGGTGAGGAAAGCAGAGGGAAGTAGACAGCCTGCATGTTTGTCCTGATCAGAACAGGGTCTATGAGGTTGATAGACTATTTTGGAGTAACTCCCCTCTGTGGACACTGTTCCTGAAGCACTTCTACATTAGAATTACTCTTCTTATACCAAGCAATTACTCTGGGGACAATAAACTAGCTGCAGGTTAGTGAAAATGAAAATTACTTCTGGACTATAGGGATAGTTATTTTGGAAAGAATTACAATAAATTTCCCACTCAAACTGTATGTCGAAGAAGCAGCCTCACCTCAGCCCTTTTTGCCTCCAGCATTTAATAACTGCAGTTACGGACACTCCCTCTTTTTAGGCTCCTGAACATTGGCTGTGCCACCAGTGCCCTCCTCTGGTACTTGCAAAGGCAGCATAAGGAAAGGCCTCCTGGGCAGGAGAGCTGGGAATGTGAGGGACTGGCTGAGCTGCACAGCCATGTGACTCAGCCACATATATTCACTTTTTGAGGAACAAAAACCTGTAATTTTCCATGCCCATGTGGCAAAGTAACTTCTCGTGAATGAAGCAATAACTGTTTCCTTATATGTTGCAGATTGTCCGGCCATCAAACCATGCTACAATCCAGAGCATCGTAAAAGCAGTGGGCATCATTCCCGGCATTCCAGAGCCCTGCTGCGTTCCTGACAAAATGAGCTCGCTCAGCGTGCTCTTCTTAGATGAGAACAAAAACGTAGTTTTAAAGGTATATCCCAACATGTCAGTTGAAACCTGCGCGTGCCGATAAGTTCATACAAATGCATCTCTAGCAAAACCATCCTGCCCAACTGCACCGAAAAAGCCATGAATGGGAAACGAATCCACTGTTGCCGCCAAGCAAACGCAACCCGACAGCTCCTACAGACAGCATAGAGAGGGATGGAAGCCACTTGCCTGGAAGGATGTGTCCCAATTCCATCTGCCTTGCTGGTGTAGCTAACAGTGATTCGCCTTCCGGGACATCAACACTTTGCAATTCCTTGTTAACCTATCTAGCCAAGAAACATGGTGTTTAGTGCAGAAATCTAAATGGAAAGTCTTCCATAATCCAAGGACTAAAATATGTTCTTATATGCTATTTTTCTATATTCTCTCTTCAGTTAACCAAGAAGATGGGAAGTGAACTTGCAAAGCAGGCTTATTCTAGAGTATCACTTGTGTACACAAATCAAAACTTTTTGCCTAAAACACTCATACTCTTAATCTGCATATTTATACTGAAAATGCTGTAATAAAGGGCTTAATATGTATATTTTCTTCAGGATGCAAGTGTAGTGCACTGTATAAGCTTTTATATATACAGTATGTCAATATAACCATTTTCGGTTACCCCTCCCTAATATATAATTTGTTCTACAAAAGGCGTATGTAATACCCCGTACTCCTGGTTTGCTGGATAATTTCAGGTTGTTAAACATATATTCTCTGAATAACATACTATATAGTAATATGTTGAAATACTAAAAATAAAATAACCAAGATTTATATTTTTGTAAATTATACTTTATCCCCTAGTTTGTTACATGCTTTTAACAAAAGCTAATAAATTAAAGGTACAGTAGTATCTGAATATAGTTGAAATGTCTTCCTACCATTTACTTGGTTACTTTCTGCTAATTAGATGGAAATATGTAGATGTATGTTAAGCTTGCCATAATGTGTATCAATAGATTAAAGCCAGAAGGGAATATTATACTCATCTAGACTGACCTCCCACACAGCACAAATCAAAGAGCCTTGCCCAGTCATTTCTGTGTCAAGGCTAAAACTTCTGTTTTGAGCTTGGGATTATCTTTGAAAAAATGCATAAATTTGCCTTTACAGATTTGAAGTGACAGACTATCTCTACTGGACTACAAGTAGTATTCTCAGAGTTAGTTATCTTTGTTAAAATGTTGTGGCTTATGCCTCATCTGAATTTGTTAAGCTTTGGCTTCGATTCACTTAATCTTACTCTAACCTTTCTCTATTAGATTCCTTTTGTCTAACTTATAAAATACTTTTCCTGTATATTTTTAGTATATAACAGCAGGCTGAAATTACATCTTGGCTAAGAATTAATAGATACTTTGATTTCTTTCTATTCCACGCCTCAAAACTATTTCTCATGGCTCTTTTCTGAACTTCTTCCAGAAATTTCAGTAACTTTGTTTTTTTTTCCCCAGTAACAATGAACAAACAGGACATGGTATTTGGCAGTGGTTCCACAATAAGTCTTCACAGAAATAAATCTGCTTCCCTCTATCTCATGTATAGTCCTCTCTTGATGCAACCATGATAGTCCTCTTAAGTAGAGCATTCTAAGAGTTCATGTCCCCTTACTGTGGCTGTCAGTTATCCCTCTCAGGACTCCTGCACGAGCACCTCTCAGAGCTGACCATGCACGAGTCCTTTTTCATTCACAGGCTCCACGGTAGCAGAGCACAAGTGGGTGCAGAATAACCTGCGGGAGTGCAGGAGATGGCATGCAATTCAAGATGGGGAGAGTTCTCTCCAAGGAACAGTCAAAACCAGGATTCAGTGTGTTCAGAGGTATCTGTGTCCATACAGACAGTTCTGGATCCAGATAAGCATTTCTTCTTCTCCCAAATCACTAGAGATTTGCAAAGCATCTGCTGGGACAGACCTTCGTCATACTGCTGTAATTCAAGATCTCTCTTTTAGGATCTTGTGCACTTCGCATAGTGACAAACTCAACTAAGGTTGGAGAAAGCAATACAAATGCATCTTAAAAGTTTAAAAGCTGTCAGAAAGTCATCATTTATTCCCAGGTACACCCTGAAGTATAAAACTGTTTCTAA
>JAVCKT010029538.1:0-18943 GCA_032273925.1 Rhynchotus rufescens | reverse complement strand
GGCGGGTGGCGGCGGCGGTGCCAGGGCTCGACCGTCCCGTGTGTCCCCGGGCAGGTGCCGCCCGGCCCCGCCGCGCCGGGGGTCAGCGCTGCCCGCGCCGCCGCCGCGCCGGGCCGCCGCCTCCTCCTCCTCCTCGGAGCCGCTGCAGCCGGTGGGCGAGGGCGACGAGGGACGGGTCCACCTGAGCGCCAGCTGCGTGAAGGTAGCGCCGGGCCGGACCGAACCGGGCCGGGCCGAACCGGGCCGGGCCGGGCAGGACAGGGGCGGCCGCGCCGTCTCACCCGCCCGCCGCCCTGCAGAGGCTGCTGGAGATCGCCGAGGGCGACGAGTTCCTGCGGCTCCAGGTGGAAGGAGGCGGCTGCTCCGGCTTCCAGTACAAGTTCTCCCTGGACACGGTCATCCAGCCCGATGACAGGCGAGCGGAGGCGGCGCGGGTGCTGCGTGGTTAACGAGCACTGGTTAATGAGTGCGGGTTAACGTGTGCCCCGTCTCCCCTCCGCAGGGTGTTTGAGCAAGGCGGCGCCCGCGTGGTGGTCGACGTGGACAGCCTGGCCTTCGTGAAGGGCTCCATGGTGGACTTCAGCCAGGAGCTGATCCGCAGCTCCTTCCAGGTGGTGAGCAACCCGCAGGCCGAGAAGGGCTGCTCCTGCGGCACCTCCTTCTCTGTCAAGTTCTGACTGGACTTGTGTGGATGGACGGAGCCCGCCGGCAGCCCCGAGGGGTTTCCCCTCTCCTCTTGGCAGCGGCTGCGCCATCCCCTCACCCTGTAACGCGGCTGCCGCGGGCGGCTCCGGCTCCGCTCATCCCGCGGAGCCGCTGGCCTCTCCTTGCGGACCACGGGCGGCTGGGCTGGGAGCGTGCGCTGCTGTTCCCGGGCAGGCTCCCGCCGGCGGCGCGGGCTCCCCGGCCTCGGAGCGGAGCCCCCGTGGCCGCAGGAGCGACCTGCGTGTCTGTGTGTGTTCCTGAAAGCTCTCACTAAAACATGGAAGCCCCAAACACGGTGGTATCGTGCGTGCCTTTCTGCACAGGGTTAGCACTTGTGTTTTTTGGGGTACTGCGACTTGGCCCTTGATGGGGCGGGTTGGTTGGTTTTATTTATTTACTGCCTGAATGGGAGTCTGAGTCTCTCTCCCTCAGACCTCCCAGTGTTGCTGGCTTTGCTCTTTGCCCCTTCCTGAGGGCTTTTCCAGCCACTTCACGGAATCTCTTAACACGCAGCGGGTTTGCCTGGGCATTGCAAACCTGCGGTGGTTCTGCTGTTCTCTCAGTCCCTGGGACAAATGTTTTTCTTTGTTATAAGTGCAGCCTATATAATAAAAAGAGAAGTTTGAGGTAGGCAGGACTAATAGTGGGGCTTTTTTTTTTTTTTGTCCTTTTTTACTTTTTTAAACTCTCTCCACCCCCTAAAAAAAAGTGCACCACACACACTCACACTCACTCCTTCCACTCTCTCCCCTAGTTCTATTTTAGGCTGTTCCTAAGCCTGATTTGCAATTTCAGAAGTCATACAAGTTCTCAGGTTTCACAGCGTGTCTACTGTCTTCTCTTGCCAGGAGGAAGGCAAGTTCAGGTGATGCATTTAGGGGATACTGCCTAAGGGTCCTTAAGTCCCATCTTTTAACTCAGTTGTCTGAGAATCTCTTTTCAAACTTTGCTTCATAGTTTGATCTATTCCCCAGCCCAAAGTCCCACCTTGTGTCTACTTTAATGATGAAGAAAAATAGCTCCTTTCCTTTCTGAACCTCCCATAGGTGGGAAGCCAAGAGGTTTCCTAAATAACGTCCTTTTGATTTCTTGTTTTCTCTAGTTTATCTGCCACTAGGTGTCTTCTAAATCAAAGTGATTCATCTGCTTGTGGGTAAAAGGAGAGATGGGAAAATTATTTTTGTTCCCTCTTCTGTGTTTTATCTGAGCACAACCAAATTGCCTAAGATCTGAATCTGCGGACACTGTATGACTTTGCTCTCAAGGAAACTCTTAAGGCAAGCTGTGAGCTTTTGAGCTTGTTCCCTTAAATGTTTTTGTTTGTTTGTTTTGTTCAGCTTTTTGGCTGCCTTTCTGAACGAGTCAGCAGTGTGTATGTACAGCACAGGTCTGACGAATGGTTCCTACTGCTCAGAGAGTTTACAGCCTGCCAGCATCAATTCTGGCCGTAGGTGGGAGTTCATAGCTGGTCTGCTGCTGTCACAGAGTATGGGTGGGATCCGAGGCAGAGCACAACCCCTCATTTGTTCCTGCAGTCGACAAGCTTGAACGGGAGGTATCATTGTCCCACTTTGGGAATACTGAGGGCGCTGCCGGCCTTCAGCGGTGCTCCGCTGGTGAAACACGTCAAGCAAGTGGCGTGCTCGTGGAAGCGCGTCCCGGTTGGGGTTGGGAGAGGTTGCCACCTCCCTCGCAGGGCCTGTGTAGAGGCTGCGGTGCTGCCCTGGCAGTACCGCCCCAGCTGCGCTAGATGGACCCCGTTCTCCTCGGGAGCTGCTGCTGGGAGCGCGCTGACACCCAAGACCTGGGTCTGCAGTGAGGTGGGATGTGCCCCTTACAAGACCTAGGCAAGCGCAGAAGTCCTCTGTTGAGGAGGCAGGCGGGAGCTGAATCCACCTGGCATCACAGCCCCGGGTTCTCTTTAGATCAGAGAAACTGCTTGGAGCTGGAGAAGCTCCAGCTGCACAAGGTGCTACTCTTTGCCTCGCAGTCCTGCCACCTGTGAGCAGGTGTTTGAACCTCCCGGCCAAAGCAACTAGTCCTACAGTTCCCTGCGGAGAACAGATGCCAAGGGCTGTCTGCCAGCCCCCAGAACCCTCCTGGCACTTTTATTTTAAGGCAGTTCCTCAGACACTGGAAACTTCAGTCCATGTCAAGAAAGTCAGGAAAGAGGAGCTTGCTTTAGCAGAGTGGAGTGAAGATGACCTTGGTGAAGTTTTGTGTAGTTTAAAGGCTGAATTCTGACTTACAGAAGGAAAAAAAAACCCATCAGGGTCTGAATGCTGACCAGCCTTAGGGGATAAAGATGGTACCAACTTGTAGGCTGTGGAACAAGACCAGTGGTGTGAAGAAAAAGGTCTAGAGGATTATACAGTCCGTCTGGGCTGTGATCTCTGCTGAGATCCCACACATCTGTGGGATGCCTGGAGCATGGGGAGGTCAGAGTCCTCATCCTGAGAGCACTGCAGGAGTGCAGGGCCATATGAAGCCTTTGCTTCATTGCAGCTGAGAAACTGCAGTGGAAAATCTTCATGTGGGAGCAGAGAAAGGAGCATTCTCTCAGTTCACCCACCTGACAAGGAATGAATGATCAAGAAAGATATTTATGGAAACCCATGTTAAGATAAAACTTCAATAGAGAAGGGCACAATAATGAATGTCACTAGCAGGCGTGTAGAGGAGGATGGAACAGAAATCTTCACTCTAGTCAGGGCTTGTTGGAGATCTGCAGAGACTTGTTAGTAGAGGGCTGGCATATCTCAAACTACGGCACTGATTCTGATTCTGAAAATTGCTCTCTCCTCTAATCTGTCTAGGGTGGATAACCTTTCCCTCTTCCAGGCTACAGGCCAGACAGTGTTAGAAAAAATGGCAGATTTTTCTATCATGTCTCTTTTCTCAGAGTTTAGGGATGTGCATTAAAAGACTCACCTCAATGGAGTTGTGTGTAGCATTACTTGCTGCAAATAGCTTATGACAGGGCTGAACCGAGGTGGCTGTTAGGGGACAACTGGTCTGACCCCCAAATACCCATGACTAAGTTCAGTCTTCTTTGTTGGGATATTCAACATCTGTACAGACCTGGTCGAGTTGTACAGACCTGGTTGGTTAAGTTAGGGAGACACCTGGGAGGTGAGTAGAAAGCAGCCAGATGGGCTTCTCCTTTCCGAGTTCAGTGGTACAATTTCCTGCTTTCCTAGGGGTTGCCTGAATTCAGCATTTGGAGGAGGAATGAGTCACTGAGCAGTGGAAGAAATGGTAATAGAAAAGCAGAAGTGCATAAAATATTTCTCGTGTCCATGTCCTGCACCATAAAAGCAACTGTTCTCACATCAAGACTGTCTTTAACCTCAGAGCACTTTGAACATGCCCTGGCAGCTGGAAGTACAAAACGGAGTGGTATAAAACCTTCTAAATGATTCACACCCTTAGCAGGCACTGGCCAGGGGAATTTATTGAATTCAGACCTGCTGAGCCAAGCAGGTCTGTATTTCCAGAATGAGTTACTACAGCCCTCACTTGAGGATGGAGCTGCCTGCTCTAAGTTGTCCCCACCGTCAAATGCGACAGCCACATTCCTCAGCAGAAGGTGTGGTTGGAGGGGCTTGATTTCAATGCTCCGTTCTCCTGTCTTGTTCTTTCATGCACAGCAGCAGATGCTCCCACTCACCGTTCACCATCTCCTCTGGAAAAGGCTGTAGCTGCCTGAGAGATGGGTGGTGGAGGGAGGGATAACCACGCATGATGCTTTGTTCAATATGGTTGTCAGGTAGCAGAGAGAGAGCCATGATTCAAGGAGACAGAGCACTGGCAAGAGCCAACCGCAGCTGCTTTTATTAGATCAAATTATTCCATTCATATTTTTTTTCCCCTTCTTTTTTAAAAATTTATTTAAGGAAGAATGGTTGACCCCAGCACCACCAGGGATTAGGTATGGGCCTATGGGTCCAGCTTGTCTGTTCTGAGGAAAACACTTGCCATGCCTGGCTCCCAGGTTTAGACAGCAACTGGCTTTGATCTACACAGGCACTAGCCCGGGAAGCAGCTCACGGTGGATCGTGAACATGAGGGGGCTTTGGCATATGGCCATGGACAGAAGTGCCATGGCAAGGTGGTGGAAGCCAGGTGAGATGGGTCACCGTTCCTTGCTTTGTAGAGAGCGGTTGGGTGCAGTGCTTTCTGCCTCTGGCCTTCAGATCACTTGTATGGATGGCTCTTAATATTTCCTGCCTGAGCGATAAGAGTTTATGGCCCTAGTCTTTGTGGCTGATTAGAGCCCAAGTTTGTGCCCGTTTTAATCAGTGCTCATTTACCTTTGGCATCCTTCAGAAGAGCAGAATGGTATGTCTTTCAGTTACCATGGAAACAGTGAGACTAAATGCACATTTCCATGGCAACCTGCCATTATCTCCAGCTCTATCTGTGGGTCTCATTTTCTGACCATGGGGGTGGGGTGGTGAAAATGGAGCTTCATCTTATTTTTAAAGAATGCACCACTATCAGCACCCCAGAGCCCCTCTACCTCGGGCTTGGGGCCAAGACAGACGCCTGCTGAGATGGGCCTGTTACTGCTGCCACCGTCCCATGCACAGGGGCTCTCAGGCATTGTCTTCAGCTCCCCTCTCTCCTTCACCCTTCTGCTAAAAATAGAGATGCTCAGAACAATTTGATGACAATGTTCCAACGCTTCTCAGAGCTCTTTGTTTCCTCAACTAGCGCTTCCAGAAAAAAAGCCCTTGAAGTTAATTGAACTCCCCAGTGGGCTGCAAAGGTCAACACGTTCCAGCTCCTTTTGGTCCAAAGGGCCAAGGGTTAATTACAGGGTCTAAGGCTCTCAGGAGGAGCCTTTGTCTGTAAGGACCAGAAGGGCCAGGGTGCAGCACATTAACCTCTGGAGCAAGGGACCTTCTTGCAAGGGGGCAGCATGGTCTGTTGCAGGAGGTTGTGGCCATTAGAGAGCTGGGGATCAACAGCAATGCTTATCTATTTTTTTTTGTGCAATTCAGAGGATATAGGGCAGAGAAACCAGGTGTTTGCCTTATGATGGATCTTACTGCCCCTCGGCCAGAGGAGATCTTGGCTGTTGCTAACATCTCTGCCTCCCATGGCCACCAAGAGTCCAAAGACAAAAAAAAAAAAACAAAAAGGAAGACAGGATTTGATGTACTTTGAGCAACTGCACACAGCTGTTCCTTAAGCCTGTGTTCATTATTCTTGTTCTAGTTGGCTTGACCTTTAGCTAATTCCTCTTATTCACAGTCTAATCTTGATTATTCAGGGAAAGAGCTCATGCCTTGCGTTGTTCTAGTCTGTTCTGATAGAGTCATCCATGAGCGGGAGGTAGAGCTCTCCTTCCACATGCACCCCACTAGTCTTTCACAGATGCTGTCGCAGGATGATGAAGCTCTGCCTGCTCAGGAGTTACCATGGGGGCAGATGCAGATTTTAGAATAGGTCAGCCAGATGCCACTTAAACACAGCTCTGTTCCTTCCTACAGTCTGTCACAGCACTGATGGCATGTGGTGAAGACCTGTCGCAGCCTGAATTCATGGTGTCTCATCAAGGGCATAACAAAGACCAGATTGTCCAAGACATTGCTGAACTAACAGGATTTCTCCTGGGAAAAATTACTGCCTGGACATGCTCCTGGGAGTTGGTGTAATACATCACTACTTGGAAAACCCTGAGAGCAGTCTCTGAGGTGGAGGATCTCCTTTCCAGAGTGCATAGGAGAAGCATGGCTGAGGTGTTGAGCGTGGCTTTGCTGTACTTCGGAGGCCTTTGCAACTCACAAAGGGAAAAAGATGCTCCATGGTGTGTGTGGGGAGTTGGCTGGAGCATGTGCCCCCAGTGCCAGGTGGGGAAAATTAGCTCGATGAGATGTTGAGGTTACAGAGGAAGGTTTGCTGTATGTGTGACACAGACTGCCCTTCTGCTGTGGGGAGCAACAGGCACTACAGACCTCCTGCAAGACAGCCTTAGAGCAAGGACAGCTCCTGTGTCTCCAGCTGAGGACTGCTGTGGGTAGGCTAGCTTGTGCCATGGGCTAGAATCGCAGTGAGGTTGCCTCCAGGCTGAGCCATAACCCAGCTCTTGTGGCTCCCACAGCCCATGAGGCAGAGCTGTACAGTCAAAATGGCCTTGGAGTTACCCCTACCACCCTGAGCAGCTGAGCAGGCTCTCATTAAGGGACTGAGTCAGCTCCTTCCAGGGTCTTCACTTGTTCAGCCTCTCCTTAGGGTGCCAGGTTGATTTTCCTCACCAGCAGTCCATGCTTTGTTGGGGTGAGAATGGCCTGCTCTGCTTAGCGCTTCCTGCGAAGCGGTGTTGTGGGCTTCCCATGGTCCCTTTGTGTACCCACACGTGCTTGCCAGAAACTTCAGACCTGATAGGTTCATGTTAAATATAAAATCTTGTCATTGAAAGGCAGCTAATAGCCTTTGGAAGAGAGAATTCAGTAGCTGTCTTTGGTGACAAAGGCAGGAAGAACAGGGAGATTGTATTGTTAGCAGAGCTCTATCTACAAGCACCTGCAGAAGCTTAGTGGGGAGCAGGGAAGTGACGGGCCTGCATGGCAGATCCCTCAGCCTGTTAATAAAACGCTTACCCCGGCTGTCACTGCCCTATCTTCCCAGATAACAGGCACAGGCCAGAAATAGGACTGCAATGGTAAAAGAATTTACTTAATCCTCTTCAAGCTAAGCAAAAATGTATCAGTGAAAAAGCCAATTCACAGGGACCAGTTGAATTACACAAGAGAAAATTGTGTCTGAAAATCAAATGGCAATCCAACACTGTAAGAGAGAAGTGAAGGCAGGCTCGGTATGGGAGAAGGGTGAATAGTCCAGGGAACTGCACAGGGCTGAAAGGAAACCATATAGGCCTGGTTAGACAGGTAAGACCGTGCCCCAACAGGGCTCTGAGCAGAATCTGAGGAGGGCTGTGGTAGGAATTTCTAGGCTGATGGGGAGTCGGGGATGGTCCAGAACGGGAAAGTAGGAAAGGAGATGGTGAAGGGTAGCAGCTAGTCAGCTAGAAGGCTGCGCTCAGGAGCATAACGTTCTGCCTGGCCTTCCTTGTCCCAAGTCAGCAAAGTCTAAGCAGCCAGACTAAAGTGGATACAAGGGGTAAACAGGGCACAAGCAAATGGCTGCACCCACTAGGCTAACATCGTGACGAGATACAGCCATGGGGGTGACAAAGGAGAGGGCTGCCAGCCTTCGAATCCGAACTTCAGAAGGTGACAACCTGCAGGGATGGACTCTGAGCATACAGACAGTGCCAAAGGTCCAGAGGTGAAAACAGACCTCCAGATCTTCCAAAGGACTGGAAGAGCCCCCGTTCTTCAAGGACTGGGCTCTGCTGGCTTGGGAGAAAAAGCAGCAGATCAGAAAAGCAAGGGTTGAGAGACAGTCTCGGTATTATGTGTTTAGGAGCATGGATTAGTTTCCAAAATATGTAAAAGGTGTAAAGAGAGAGCTGTGGAATATACTTGTGCTGCTTGAGAGTGCTCTCTTCTACAATATGCTGGGCATTGTGCAATAGTCTGTAGAGGATTAATGTTCCTTCACTGCTCCGACATGACACCAACCTCTGTGCACAGGGGGAGCGATGTGACTGCACAGCTCCAGAGGAGCAGCCATCTTGCTGGGCCCTGTGGGGAGCTGAGACGTGTGGCGCGATGAGGGCTCAGCAGAGCAGTGCTTGGTTTGGATACGCAGTGTTAGTCTCCTCTGCTGGGACCGATCTGTTCTAGACGCGATTATTTTATAAGGCAGATGAGACTGCTAGGAGTGTCATGCTGGGAAGGTTTCCTAAAGAATGTGGATTTATGGGGAGGGGGCATCCTAGGTCCCCAGGGCTTGTTCCAAACACGAAGTAGTTCAGCAGAAACACAGTTTATCAAGGTGATTATTTATACTGAGACAAGATAAGGGCACAGCTTGCATAGCTCTGGGCTGCTTATGAGCCTGGGCATGAGCGGTCTCACTCGTGCTGCCAGAACTCCTCACCTAATGGTCATGTCTGAAGGGCCAGTACCTGGGACCCTCTGAGCTTCTCCCAGACCAGGGGAACCTGATTCCTCCCTCCGAGGGACACTAACTCATGTTGTTTCCTTTGGAGTCTGCACTCTCCCTTCCCTTCTGCTTGCGTTTTCCTAATGCGTTTGATTTATACGTCCTCATTCCCTTCCTCACAGGAATGAGTTTTGGTGTGTGTCGCTTGTGTGAGAAAAAAATGATGGAGCAGGCTGCAGAGCAAAGCAGCTGGAATCTTTTGCAGTAGAGCTGCAGTTGTTAATTATAGAAATCTACCTAAACCCTATCTTGGGCAGGAAGCGCTTTCTATCTCTCCCTCAGCCCTAACCAAGCTGTCACACGAAAAACGGGTTTGGGGGAAGAGCCAGAATGGGCCTCACCTGTTTTTACACCACCTCCCAAATAAAAATAGGATGCTGGGCTTCAGCGAGCAGCCGTGCTTCCAGCTCCTGCATCTCCTAAGCTGGTCTAAGCAGCACAGTGCCCCTGTGCTAGCGAGGAGCGCACATGGCCCTTGCCTTTCCACCAGCCTCGCTCCCACTTCTTCCGAGCCTGAGGCGGCGCCGCGAGGCAGCTCCGTGCTCCCCAAGCTGTTTGGCTTCCTCATGAGCGCGAGGCCTCTCCTCCTCACCCGCAGGCCTGTGCGGTGAGTCAGGAGCTTGGGATGGCAGATTTGCCAGCAAACGGCCTGCTTGACTCACAGAGTCACCTCAGAACTGGATATTTCAGCTACAAGCAGCCCCGCACAATCACCAGGGAGAGAAGTGGTAGAAATGGAGAGTCTTCTCTCTTCATGAATCTACCTCAGCGGAAAGAGAGTAGAGGAGCAAGCGAGGAAAAATATAACTCAGGCGCTCCTTGACACTCTATGCGTGCGCCTCTCCAGCACGTTTATGCCTGATAGTGCCAGCGTACTCCGCGCTGCTGCCTGCTTCCAGAGGCTGCCTCCACAGATAACCCAGTCTCTCAACATCTCCGGCTTGCTCACAACCTTTGCTCATGTCGCGTCATGACCTGGAATGCAAAGATAAGAGCACCCCCTTCGGCAGGCGCCTGCCTCCGGAGGCGCCCGTTGCCAGCTCAGAGATACGAGGAGCAGAGAGGGCTACGCGCACACATAGGGGAGATAAAAAATGAATTGGTTTCGCTGCAGAAGGAAGTTGGATCTGTTTTCCTCAAACTTTAATGAAACTGCCAGGAGATGCGCAAGCCGAGCCAGGGGACGTGCCATCATCAGAGGGCAATTTCAGTGCCCCAGAGAGACACTCATGGCCTTTTGTTGAGGCCTTGGCAGGAAGGGGAGGGAAGGGGGCACCAGCTCTCTAATTAAGGGACTGCCTCTCTGCTGCCTTTCAGCTTCCACTGATCTGAGTGGGAGGCAGAGCCGATGCCTGATGAGAGCTTCTCACCTGTGCTGGAACCCCCCTTAAAACCTGCTAAACATTAGGAAAAAGAAATCCTGAAATGCTTTGAAAGGTTTCACAAAATAAAAAGAAAGCAAAGGGCCTTTGAACTGCACACATAAGAAAAATGTTCTGAGGGAAGAAAGGCTGGAAGAGCCAAAACCCAGCAACAGTCCTGCCTGGTGAGGGAGATACTTTTCTTCCTAGAGTCCTTGTCACGACTGAGTCAGAGAGAGGAGATGGGTATGGGACAATGTGCAGCCAGTAACTGCCCCTGGGAGTGGTGTCCATATGATCCTCCGCAACACCTGGGCACGTGGGATTCCTCAGAACCTCCTGTCCCTACTCAGTGTCACGCAGGCAGGACTGGCCAGTGAAAACAGCCTCCTGCTACCTAGCACCCCCCCCTCTCTGCCTAACCCATGCCAAATATAAGCATCGCTCCCACCCGCAGAACAGATTTCTGAAGGACCGAGCACCCCAGAGACCCCCATTGACCCCCGGGCCCCAGTGAGAGAGGGACCTGCGGAGGTGATGGAGCAGATGCCACCCTTGGTTTTTTTGGTCCCCTCCTCCCACATCATGAAGCCCCTTTTTCTCACAGCCTGCTCTGTTTCCCCCTCCTTTTTGTGTTTGCAATCGATCAATTCAGAAATGAATCTTGGGCTTAGAAGCAAGCATGGTGTGGGGGCAGGGGAGGCACGCGCAGCCTTGAAGGCGGCATTTTTTATTCCTGGAATGGGGGAATGTGGCACTGCAGCAAAATCTTAGTGAGGGAGGGAGAGAAGGTGCAGGCAGTCAGGGGAAAGGGAGATTTCACAGCCTGTGCCAAGGAGATTCCTTGTACCCACAGCAACATGGAGAAAGTGGAGTTTGTCCTTGGCTGCCCATTCCTTCCCTTGCCCCACATGAGATGGAACAAGAGGGAGACTTTCTCATTTCAATTAAATGGAAAATTTGGAGGAGGATTTTCATAAAATGAAAAAAAAAATCAATCTAAACCGCAAATGTGAGGTATAGAGTGTATGTGTTATTTAGTATTTTCAAGAAGTTTTTAAAATAGGTCATCTTTGAACTAGAATTGTCATTTTGAAAAAAAGCCAAGATCAGTTATTTAGAAAATGTCCAGAAAATGTTTTATTATTTTCAGGAAAAAAAAATCTCCCACGCTTTTTCTGAGAAAAGTTGTTAATAAATTGGACTGATTGAGGAATTTGGGGGTTTTAAAGCTGCATTTTGGGGCAAACTTGCAGTTTGCCAGCAATATTTCTTCTGCCTCTAGTCACAGCCAAAGCAGGAAGGTGCCGAGCAGCACCTTGCCCTGGTAAGTGCCCTCCCAAGGGCTGCAGAGCACAGCGTGGCACAGACCCCTGCCCTCCCGCGGGCAGCATCTGTGGGGCTGGGTTAGTTTTTTGCCTCTGCCAGACTGCTGCCAGCACCACTGTGAGCCCAGCTGACAGCAAAGAGGCCCTGATCGTTTCCAGGCCCTGTTCTTCTGCCTGGGAAGCTGCAAGAGACTTTTAAGTCTTCTCCAGAGCCATAAAAAGAAATTGCAGGGTGTTTGCATGGCAGCCATCGCAGCAGTGCTGCTCACAAGCCCCCTCCAAGCATGGGGCTGGAAAGCTCAGTAAATGCCAGGCTCTGTGCTGAGGCATAACCAGGTACATAAGGAAGGATCCCTTTGCCTCTCCTTGCTGGGGGTGCTTCTGTGAAACACAACTGCAGTGGAAAGCAAAAGGCACCAAATCCCCAGGCAGACAGATATCTCCGACCGGCTCCATCACACAGGCTGGCCATGCTGTGGTGGTGGCACTGGCAGGGATTACAGGGATAAGTGTCAGGGATAAGAGGCTGGCAGGGCACAAAGCTGGTATGCGGTGCCTTGCTTGACCCCACAGCTTTCTGCTTGATCCCTGCAGCCTGACCCCTCAGCAGCAGCACCTAGAGTCAGCACCAGAGTCAGCACAGCTGCAGGCGAGGGGGATCTGTGCATGCAGAGATATGCCCTGGGCAAGGGGCTGCAGAGGCCATCTCCATCCCAGCACGTGTGCAAGAACTGTGGAGGGTGCTGTGAGGCTGGCACCCCATATCCCGGCACCCAGAATCATCCGCTGGGGATGCAGCGCGGTGAGACCCGATGTTGGTGGCAGCCGCCTCCGCCTGCAGCTGCTGCGTGCGCCGGCCCCGCGGCCGCGTGGAGGAGCCGCTCGCAGCCCCGTGGCCACGGCCTCGGCGCTGGCAGCACGCCCACGGCGAGCGGGCGCCCACGGCAAGCGGGCGCCGAGCAGGGCCTCCAAAGCGCGCCCTGAGCCACGGCGCACGGAGCTCCGAGTCAACGTGCCTGCTCCCTGCTCTCGCTCCAGGCGCCGCGGCGCTGCAGGTGAAAAAGCGGAGGCCCTGATCGTTTCCAGCTTGTAATGATGGGGAAAGGAACTATAAATGAGGATGGAACGGTCCTTAAGTGGCACACACAGTGTGTGGAGGAGAAACAGATTTCTGGCAAAATCAGGTTCTTGAAAGTGGCCTCTTCTCGAGACTGAGGGCATTATTTCCTGAGAGAAGAGAGATGAGCAGGCACCGACACAGAATACTGTATCCTTGTCTAGTCTACTGACAAGTACACACTTTTCAGCAGCGAGATTAGGTGTCAGGAGGAAATTGCCATTTATAACTGCAGCCCTTCGGCAGCACTCCGAGCTGGCTCCGGGCTCCAGCCGTGGCGCTGCTCCGGGCCACCAGCATCGCCGTCACCAGCTCCCAGCCATCGGCTCTGAGCGCTGGAAAAACGCTTGCGTTAAGGGCGCGTATCTGAGCACATTTCACCAGCTCTATATTAGCCATAATTGCCCATGCAAGGCAGGGCTGCTCTGTCTGGGGTTATTTTAAGCCTGATAAAAGGGACCTTTACAAGGCATGCCCTTGAGGTCACCCAACCCCGTGCCAGATGGCAGCCTTTGTGTCACTGCGTTGCTTAAATAGCTTAACACTTGCCCATCTCAACGGCCTCTTCTGGCCCACTCCAAGACCTCCGATCCTCGTCAGCCAGGGGTTTCTCAGCTCCGATGTGTTTCCATGAATTCAGCGTTTTCCCGTCTTCTCCACTTCTGCTCCCTGCAGCCTCGAGGAGGGGAGGAGGGGCCTGGCAGAAGAAGTGTGAGGAAAATGTATCTGCACTAGAAAAAGATAAAAATGCAGCCAGCGGAGGTGAGATCAACTGCCTGCAGATCCCCGGGGGACCCGGGATTGCTGGAAGCTTTGCCTCAGGAGCAGCCTCCTCCTGGGAATGCATTGCCTTGGTGCAACAGGCTTGACACCAGCACTCCGAAATGAGGTGCTGAAGGAAGGCATGGGAGCGGGGCTCATTCTCAAAGGAGTTTAGGGTCAGACTGGACATATGGCAGAGTCTTTTGCCTTCAGCCTAGCAGGCTACTGGCCTCAGGGATAACATCCTTCCACTTGCGGGGGCCTGAGATGTCCCACGTGGCACAGAGCCTGCTCCAGACTAAGCAGTACAAAACAGAGAGCACAATAAAGCCTTACCGTGGGCACAAGCCTTCCCTCTGTAGCCACTCCAGCTCCAATAGAAAAGAGCCAAAGAAGTGAAGCTTGTTGGGAGCGCAGGGTGGCCCCTGCCAAGGAGCAGGTGGGCAGGGCTGGGCAAAGGCTCCTTGTGGCACCCGGTGACTGTGTCGGAGCAGCGCGGCCGCCACGGCAGCTCCGCCACGCGGAGCAGCTGCAATCTCTGCCTGCTTGGCTCCCGGCACTGCTGCCTTTCCGGAGAAAACGCTGTTTGTTCTGACATTTAGAATAGATTAAAAATCGTTACAGGCTCTTCTGGAACATTTTAGAAGGTGAAGCTATTGATTTAAAAACTCAACATCAGTTTTGTAAAGGAGGTGAAATTTCCCCGGCTTCGCCTCGTGAGCACGAGTGCCGGGTTCCAGCTGACAAGCAGGAGACATTTAGCACCAGGCGTCTCTTCATCCCCAGCCCACCTCAGCCCTAGGCGTTGTGCAGGGCTCTCTGAGGGGGCACATAACCCCACAGCTCCCTGCCACGTGGAGCGTTTTCAGTCTCTCAGTTTGTGGATCGGCTAGGCACTGGTGCTGGTTTCTGGTGTTTCACCTCACCAAGCTGCTGCACAGCACTCGTGAGGCTGCTTTTCTTCTCCATCTGTTGCAGGCTGTGGAGCAGTGGCTCCTACCTCCCAAGGACCCACGACAGTAGCCACACCGATACCATTTAGCTCACAAATATGCCCAAGACACAGGATGCAGCAATGCCAGTGCCCACAGGCCCAAGGCAGGCCCCTGCAGTCATTTTTAACCAAAGCCTCTCTTTATTTGCAGCTCATGAAAAGACAGCTGTAGATGCTGGGCCCCAAGGAGAGGGGCCAAGTGCCAGGTGCTTTGGAATCAAGCTGTGAGGGCTGGCAGCACTGTCCATGCGCCAGTATTTGTGCTTTCAGGGAAACGGGGGTCTGGTCCTTAGTGCCCTATGTGTTCCCTTCTCCCTCTGCACCGATAGCTTGGGTTGAAGGAGCAGCTTCAATTCCTTTGTCATTTATGCCTTTCTGTGAGTTTGCCACCTCTGCTTCAAATGTCTGATCTCCAGGAACAACGTGCCATCCTGGTGAGGTTCATCATGAGCACAGCAATTACTAACTTGACCGTTTTCTGCTCTACCTCCTGGCTGCCAGGACTACAGGGACCTCTTCTTCACTCGCCAGAGGGTCTTTTTGCATCCAGCCTGCCACAAGTCTCCCTGGGCCAGCAAATGGTCCTTGCCGGTACCTCCCGCAGCCGCTGAGGTCAGAAGGACTCTGCAGCTGAGTCCCTGCTGTGACGTGGCTGTGTGTCCTGCCTGTCCTGCAACACAGCCCATGCGGCATGGCCACATTGCAGAGAGGCGGCCACGGAGTGGGGGGACCAACGGGGACATCAGTCTCAAGGATCTGGGGCACTGCCTGTAATGAAGACCTTTCCCCATGTTCACATGAAGCCCCCAATACCCCTCCAGCAGGGTTATGCGCAGCACAGACGGTGTCTGGTTGACTCCTCAGGATGAACAGACCTCTGTACCATGGTAATCTCAGCTTGACACTGACTTCCCTGACGAGCCCGAGTGTGGCACACCGTGAGGAAGAAGCAGAGGGGCAGGAGAGCCCGCGGCACAGGGAGCCGAGGGCTCGGGAGCCTCCTGCCCCACGAGCCCCAGAGCGGGAGGCTGAGCAGTGCCGTGGCCACCAGCCCGGGGCCTGTGGGCGATGCTGGCCAGCACTGGCACCACCGGCACCGAGCAGCGAGCCCCGTCCTTGGGCCGCCGCTGGGCCAGCAGCCCCTCGTTGCTGCTGGACACTCTCCTGGGCAAACTCCTCCGAGGTTTGCTGGCCACCACCGGGAGGAGGCAGGTCCCTGCCTGTGCAGCCGGCAGGGTGTCGATGCAGAGCTCAAGCAGTGCTCAGCCCCTCAAGCGTCCTCCTGTATCAGCAGAAGTGAAATGAACTTGCCTCTGCAGCTGGCTATGGAGAGAGCTCATATCTTGTGGCCTCTAATCATGGCAGATATGAAATTTCTTATCTGTTAACTAAAACGGTGCTGCACTTCAATCCAACCATTTATTCTCTCCAATAAGTATAAGTGAGGGTGCTTGCACATGGAGCAAGTGGAGTAAGCTTCATAGGTTGGGCAGTGTGCTGGCAGTGCAGGGTGTGCCCCATGCCACTCTCGCCCAGGCAGGCAGGTCACTCAGCACCAGGGCCACAACCACACCAGGACACATGTTCTCCTGGCTATGCCAAGCTAGGATTGACCAGAGAAGGGTACCTGGGCTGGGAACAACAAAGGTCAAACTCGCAGAAGCCTCTCAGAAAAGACTTTTGCAGCTGTCTTGCACAAAATAATTGTGTCCCCAGTTTGGCCCCGCACAGCCATGAAGCTGTCCTGTCCTTCTGGGCTGGGGCACAGCTCCACCACTGGCTGTGGGCACACAGCTCTACACTCAAAATGGAGATGGCAGGTTGCCTGTTAAATCTACTGCTCTCTAAGGCCAGCATAGCTAGCTCCAGAGGAGACCGTTTTACCCCCAAGAGAGGTTTTGGGGTTGGCCCCAGTGTCTGGTTACCCTCTCTAGGGAACACTCAGGCAAGACTCAACAGGAGACAACAAAGTCTGACGGGAATGAAGCCACTTTCCAATCCTGGATCAGAGTTCGGCCCCAACCAAGAGCCTCTGACTGAAGGACCATCCTACTCCAGCATTTTTCCCTTCCCATAAGTGGAGTTCGTCTTCACAGCCCCTTGTCACTGGTAGTGTGTTAAGTGTAAGTGAGGATCTGGCCTGGCAGAATGCAGCATTGACGTAGGAGCATCTGGAAACTCCAGGCATGAGGATGCAGAGACTAGGGAGTTGTCAGAGCAGAGGGGAGGAAAGATGGGACTAGAAGCAGAGAGGTCCTGCAGAAAGCAGAAGGGGACGTGAGTCAGAGGAAGAGTTCTTGAAGGAAAAGTGGCAGGGGAGGTAGAAAAGGGAGAGAATAAAAAGGATTTGAGGCAAATTGAGCTGAACCAAGAGACATCTCCCCTGCATCTTCCACACTGCCATGCTGGAGAGAAGCCCTGGCCATGGATCTAATGGGCGTGCAATGGCTGCATGCACCCTCTCCATCACCCCTGCACCTACAGCATCCTGCCGGTCCTCGCCCACCCCATTGCCCTTGCCCCCAAAGGCCCTGTGCCCCCAAAGGCACCCGGGTGTCGCTGGTTAAGGGGCAATGAGACCCTCTAAGCATCTCCCCCTGGCCGGGGGGTTAAGCGGCCACCTCCTGTGTCCCTGGGAGCTGGGGTGCTCCGCAGCTCCAGCACCCACCTCGCTGAGCCTCCTTCAGAGCCGTGGTGGAAGGGCTAAAGATAGAATCGGGGACAGCACGCTTAGTCACGAAGGACTCGGGTGCTCATTAGGGGTTTTAAACGGCCCGGAACAGGTTTTGTTTCCTTTCCCTCACACCTTGCCACCTCTCTGCAGCTTTCCCCGACACCCCTGCTCCTGGTTCGCCGCCATGTGCCATGAAAGCCCATTCCTGGGAGAAAGCGCAGCGGGACTTGTCTCTCCTTTCCGCCTTTTCATGTCCCTTATTACTCGTGTAACTCTGGCAACAGTGAGTTTGGAAGAGTGGGAGCAGTGAGATGCCTCGGCATGGAGCTGTCTGCCTCTCCTGCCAGGGCTCTCACGATCACTGTCCCAGAGGGTCTGACAGTGGCTTTGCTAGAGTTGCTCCTCAACCTGCGGTCCCTATAGGGCCACCACAGCACCCTGGGCAGCACTGGTGTGTGCTGTGGTGCTTCCAGCATCACAGGCACTAGGCAAAGGGGGACAGTCCTTCCTGGAGACTCATCACCCTTGCGGCGCCTCATGAGCCCCAAGTGGTTCAAATGGCAAGCCAGACCTGTCCATCCCTTTCTTCCTGGCGGGGAGGGTAAGCAACAGCTTTAGCTTTCTGCAGAAATTCATTGCTCCCAAGTACAGAGTAGATGAGTCTGAGCAGAAGGCTGGAAATGAGGAACTCCTGAGCAGTGGCCGCCCTTCTGACACCATCTCCTACAGCAAACACGTTCACATTAAAGTGGAGCAGGTGGAACAACCTCTCACTAGCTCTGCAGCCATCCCTGAGCCATCAGATCTGGCAGCCAAGCTGCTCGTCATCCCAGTGTCTGAGCAGTTTCCAGAGAAAGCAAATAGCCAAAACACTAGGAATGTAGAACCCGAGCCCTGGCTTCACAAGACAACAGCTATTTCTCAACCTGATTTTTGTCAAGCCTTTAATAATGCCAATAAAACATGTAAAATAATTCAGTGAAGTTTGCAGCTTGCATGTCTACAGTCACCAATTAACTGGGAAACAGTTTTCAGGGAGAGATTTGCAAGCTTCTAAGCTGACAGTGGCAAAAAGAAAAGTCTGTTAATTTAGGTCATATAAATGTTGATGTTTGTCTAATTGATAGAAACAGTGCTACATAACTTTTTCCGTGATCTTCTAAATGTCTGACTTTAACTAAAAAATAGACTCTTTTCCTTCTGATTAAGATTATTTAGTGGCTTGATTGGGAAACCACAGTGTCTTTGCTCTCTGAAATAAGGCGTGAGTCCTGGGGTTCTGCTCTGCACTGGTGGCTTCAGCAGGAGTCTCCCAAGGATACCAAGAGAACTGCACCAGAACCCCTCGGAAAGGCAGCCTTCTTTCTGGAAAAAGCAAAGACAGACAAATAGACACTTTTTTTGCCCATTTCTTTCTTTGGTGATGCTGATTCCCACCATTTTCTAATACATTTTCTCTGTATAAGTGTTAGTTTGATGCAAAACGAATTTGCTTTAGAATCCCCTCATTGAACAACAGGGAAATTAATGCAGTAAAAATGTAGCCACACAGAGCAATTCTCAGGTGACCTCTCAGCTTTTCTCTTATGATAGGCTTTGAGTCTGAATGGGATTAATTGGGCTTTTCTTCCCTCACTAAAGAGTCAGACTTCTGCTCACCCCCCAGCCCGCCCACAGCAGCGTTCAGAGAGCTGAGCTTATGCTGTTAACATTGCTGACACTGCTGGGATGGAAACAACAGGCTGGAGAAAATCTAATTTTTGCGAATAGAAGACTCCTGATTTTCTGTGATGAAATTCCAGCCGGGGGGCTGATTCAGACCAAGGGTCATGTATCATCTCTTGTTCTTTAATACCTCTGGATGCTTCACTCAAGCACCTCGCAGGAATGAAGAGTTTTCTGGGAAGAGGGAATAAGGTATTA
>JAVCKT010029536.1:5772-30632 GCA_032273925.1 Rhynchotus rufescens | reverse complement strand
TAGGCTCCCCAGTGCCCCCCGCTCCGTGTCCCCCCTTCACCCTCCTCCTGCACCCCGTCCCCAGGCGCTGCCCGCCCGGCTCTGCCCTTTGGGATGGGTTTGGTCCCTTCCCGGGGGCTTTTCCCCCTTCAGGCTCTTCAGTCACCTCCCGAGGTGGTCTCAGGGTTTGGGGCGCTGGGTTTGGGGCGCTGGGTTTTGGGCACTGGGTTTGGGCACTGGGTTTGGGGCGCTGGGTTTGGGCGCTGGGTTTCGCATCCCTCCCTTGCCCCCGGTGCTCCCTGCCCTCCGCTGGTCCTGTCCCCTCCAGGTGCACAGCCCTGTTTGTCCCGGTCACATCCCAGTGCCCCCATCATGAGGAAGGGGGTGTCCTTGGGGTGTGAACCCGCGGGCAGCGAGCGCTGGGGACGTGTCGTGGCCGTGGGGAAACTGGGGGAAATCGTGGAGGTAGTTGGGCTTTCCTGCAGCGTTTGCTTTTCGCTCTTTAGGAATTCCCTTGGGTTTTGTTTTAGACGCATCCTGTAGCTTAAACTGGTGGAGGGGACGAGATCCGCTGGTCATCTGACGCGCGCGGATGTAGATGAGCTGTAACCCTATTGTGCTCGGGAATTAGGCTGGATTTGCACTGGTGCAGGTGGACGCGGAGTCGGCCGAACGTCCCCACCGTCCCGTGTGCACCTGCCCGGCGCTGCCTCGTGCGGGAGCACGATTATTTACTTCATTAGGGTGATTTATTAGGGTGATTTGTTCCATCAGGGTGCCTGTAGAGATGTCCTTTTCCCTCTACAAAGTGTTGCTCCAGGCGGCGTATCCAGTGTCCTCCAAGGCCAAGCGCTCCCCACTTGCCAGGGCTTAGGGGCAGCTGGGGGAGACATCAGTTTGAACGGTCCTTTTGGGCATAAAACCCCGCAAAGTTATAAACAGGCCTTTGGAAAACCTGTTTAGGTTTTCCTAGGAAAACCTAAGGAAACCTAAGGAAAACCTAAGGAAACCTAAGGAAAACATGCTGTGTTGCTTTTTGTGCAAGAAAAAAATCCCATCAAGAAGCGCCAGCGTTTTCCCTGATCCTTTCTGATGTTTATTGCAAGAACGGATTTACAGGCCCTTCAGGCTCTGAGCCTCGGTGAAAAGCTATTAGAAGATTTCTAAAGCAGAAAAGGGCGACTGTTTGGTAATATCCGTGTTAAGTGCAAGGTTTTGCAGCCTGTCCCGCTCGTAAACCTGAAGGACTTTGTAAAATGGATGCTGCAGCCTTCAAGAGATCGAGATGTGCCAAAGACCGTGCGGAGGGTTTATCCAAGGAGTGCGCAGGGTTTATCCAAGGAGTGCGGAGTGGTTTATCCAAGGAGTGCGGAGTGGTTTGTCCAAGGAGTGCAGAGTGGTTTATCCAAGGAGTGCGGAGGGTCTATCCAAGGAGTGCAGAGGGTTTGTCCAAGGAGGAAGGTAGTTAATGGGCACCTGAAGCTTGGATGCGCTCGGCGAGCTCGTCCCGTGCCATCTCCTCGGCTTTGTGCGGGGCCGGGAATGGAGCCACGGCCCGCCCAGGATGTGGGAGACCCGGCTGGTGGCCGGGCCGATGCGGTGCCAAAGGGAGCGGGTCCCGCGTTTGGGCTTCACTGCAGGTTTTGAACTGGAGCAAAGGGGCAGGCGGGTTGAAAGCAGGTCAGGGAGCCCGGCGCGGCCTCGGCCGGCGATCGTCGTGATTCACCGTCACATTTGTTTAAAAAAAGTTTTTTTTCTCCCCCCGGTTGCTACGTGACAGACCCAAACAAACAGGAGGGCTGCTCGGGGGAGGCCCGGGCCCTTCGCGAGGCTCCCAGCTGCCCTCGGAGGAGGCCGGGCACCGCCACGGGGCCGGCCCGGGCGCGCTGTAAACAACCCCAAAATAGAGGCCCTGCCGTGGTCGCCGTGTCGCCGTGCGCCGCAGCCCTTCCGCAGGGGCTGGCGGCCCCTCGCCAGCCGCGTCCGGCCCCGCCGCTGCTCCCCGTCCTTGAGGTTTTGCTCCGGATTTACTTGGTCCCGCTGGTGTGAGCGGTGGCCTGGCAGGAGGGGCACGCGGGACGCGCCAGGCCCCGCACCCTGTGCACACCCAAAACTTCAGTGTCTCACGAGGAGATATTTCCTTCTCTTTGCATTTTACAAAACCCCCTGGAAACAACTCTTATTGCAGCCCCCTTTGGTGCAGATTTTAGGCTGTTCTGCTGTGAATGATGAAACGTGTCCCAAGCCCCAGACCTGGGAGAGCCATCTCCTTACGGATTCGTGTCTCCACGTTAAGTAGCCTGTGGTGTCCAGTGTGTTGCAGGCTGGAATGAAGGTTTTTCCGTATTTCGGGACCATCTCTGAGGTCTCTGCTTTGCAGGGCTCCAGGATCGAGCAGAGCAGCTCCCTGGCTGGACACTCCTGCACTGTGCTGCCTAGTTCTCTCTAGAAGAAGCTTTCTGCAATACGCTGTTTTTGTTTATTTGCTGTAAATACTTCTTGCCCAAGAGTTGGAAGCTGAAGGATGTGGCTGGGAAGCAGAGCCGTGCGAAAGTGCTGTGCTGGGGAAGCAGGGGGAGGCTGGCGAGCAGGCTCCTGTCGTAAGGGAACCAAATAATACTGCAGGGTCAGCGCCGCCGCCTGAAGGGCCGTGCCTGCTTCCACGTGCAAAGTTTCCTCTAGTATCCGGGGAAAAAGTTATTGTTTTAGTGAATCTCTGTGGCGCAAAAGAGCCCAAAGCTCCGCTCAGTGTTTCGCTTAGCAGACCCTTAAATATCCTGTGAGGCCCTTTATCACCTGGTGCTGGGTGGTTATACGGTTAGGGAGTCTCATTTACTCCTGGAATTGGGATAAATTGGGATATCCCTGCCCTGGAATTGGGAGGGAAACATAAGCCCTTCCTCCTCTCCTCCTCTTCCTCCAATAGCCACCAAACCCCTTTTATTGCAGCCCCTGCACCAGCGATGGTGCGTGAGGGTCTGCTGGCGTTGTCCTGTGGCACCAAGCCGTGGGTAACTTGTTGTCTCCCTCTTTTCTCCCCTCAGCTGGAGGTCGGCAGCGATGAAGAACGGAAATTCACCGCCAGGTAAGCAGCACCACGCAGCTCTGCACGCCGGCCCCACCGCGCTTCGCTGTCTGCCGCGTCCCTCCTGGCTCCTGATCTTCGACCAGGACCCGAGCAGAGCTTTGGCAGGAGCAGGCCTGGGTGCCTGCAGCAGGCTGCGTGGTCAGGCCTGCAGCAAGCAGAGCTCTGCGCACTGGGGATGGTCCTTCCCTTCTCAGGGTAGTTTTGGGGTGAGCATTTAACAAACTGGAAGTGTGCAAGAGTGGCTTGTTCCCCCTAAAAAATCCTGTCCCCGACCTGCAAACCCTGGTCCCAGAGGTGTGAAAACGCGGCAGGGTTCCACAGGCTTCTGCTCTTCCCTGTTACTCCTTCCTGCTTTGGCTGTCCTGGTTGAAGCTGAAAGCAAAGCCGCGGGTGCTGCTGCTTGGAGCTGTTGTTGCTTTTATGCATTTCTCTGTTTTCCTGAGACGTGCTGTGGAACGGGTGTGAAACTGGGAGACGCTGCTGGCAGGCAGTTGTGTCCCAGCCTGCGGATGAGGCGGGTTGGGTGCCGAGTCTGCGTGACCAACCTTACAGCCCCGCGAGCGGTGGGTCAGGCTGCAGAGCCCCCTTACCCTGCGAGAGGAGGCAGAGAAGAGCAGCAGCAAGACCTCTCTGGCCAGGACTCTCCCTTCCCTCTTTCCCGTGTCCCACAGAGGTGGCTCGGGCTCCTCTGGGAGGTTGGCACGTGCTGGTGGGTCCTGCTCGCATCCCTGTGCATCAGAGGGGCTGCACGCCTGGTTGCTGCATGGCCCTCTATGCACAGATCTTCTCCTAACAAGCTGCAGCTTCATTACTTTGTGGAGAACGTATTTTGGGGCAGTTAAAGCGGATTTCGGGATTCTTGGTCCTGCTGCCAGCATGGCTGGGAGCTCCTTGTGCGCCTCAGGGCTCACGGTGGGACCCGCCGAGGTTGGGAGCAGCAGCAGGTCTTCAGCTTTTGTGCTCTTTCCCGTGTGTTTTAAGCAGCAATATTTAACCTGCCAATGTCTGTACGAGGATCTCTTGCTGGCTGTGCTGAAAGAGGAATTGCAGCTTCGTTCCTCTTGGCCACAACTGAACTTCATATAGAGATAAATCATTGGGACCGCGCTGGTTTGGGGGGCTCCCAGCACTCTCTCTAGCTTATTTTGCACAGCAAACATTTGCATCCATCGTGGGCAGATGGACGTAGTGAGATGGGACTTAAAAAGGGAGGCTTCTCTTACTGTCCAGCAAAAAATGCTGCAACACTGACTGTATGCACTGAGATTAGCCCTTTTCCTGCAGCCTCCTGGGGCTGCACTTGCCTTTGTGCTTTTCAGGACAAGAATCTGGCAATTAAATTGCTGGACAGCCCTGGCATTGAATAGGATGGTTTTTGTGCAGAGCCATTCCGGACTTAGGGGGACACAGCCAAGAACTAAAGAAAATTTGTGGCACTGATGTGAGCCGAGCATAGGTAATAAATAGAGTTCTGCACGGGAGGCCGATGGTTTGGGGGGGCTTTGCCTTCTGGTTGGTTTCTTTGCCTTTTTAACCTTTCCTTCGTGCCAGCAGCGCCTGCGGAGCCGCTCTCGGAGGCTCTGCCTAGTGCCCATGGGGTGGCAGAATTGCTCAACTTTGCGCCGCGTTGGCGATGGCTCTGCAGGGAGTTCACATCCTCGGGAAGAAATGCGGGAGCAGCCGCGGGCATTAGCGGTGGATCCGCGTCCCGCAGCAGCCCCGCGACGGCCGCTTCCTAGACCTGACCGGCCCGCCGACCAGGAGAGGGAAGAGCTGCTGGAAACAAGAGCCCGTCCTGCCCGAGCGGCGCTGCCTGGCGCGGCGTGAAGGCGCTCGCACGTGTTCATGGCACAGCCTTGAGCACAGCATTTTCATTCACTCCAAACATCGTTTTCATTCACTCCAAACATCATTTTCATTCACTCCAAAATTTCGGAGGGTTTTCGTTCGGCGCTGGGTAGTTGGCTCCGGTTGTAGGAGCGACTCGTGTGGGGGGTGTTTTTCTATGGGCTGCACATTCCTCTTCCTGTAATGCTTGGAGGAAGTGTGGTCTGTGTCGTCATTTTGGAACCAGCTGCTGCTCTTACTTCTGCTTGGTCTTGGATTTCTCATGGTTTCTGTCATGCCAAAATTATTTTCTTCCCTTTTTAAGTTATAAGGAGTAAACAGCTCCTACTCTAAAGGAGACTTGAGCAGGGGGATGCTCAGACTTCAGGTCTTCTCTCAAAGATACGGTCACTTGCTGCATTTTCTTAGGCATTGCCATGCTTTAAAGTCTTCCCCTTCTTCCTCACTTCTCCCAAGTCTTCTGGCAGCCCTAGTGCTGCAGCTGCCCCTGGTAGGTGAGCAGGGCTCGGCTCTGCTCCCAAGGAAGGATCCTGGCATCCTGGTCGTGCTTGGCGTGTGCCAAGTGTGCACATCCGATGCCGGTGCCGAAACCTTCCTTCCCCAGTGCAGCCCCGGATGTTGTGGCACAGTTCCTTTCTTTGTCTGCAAGGAAGCTGGGCACCCATCAGATGCTGAAAAGTCTTATCTGCATCTCAACAAAACCACGTGTGAGGTTAAGTCAGGTCCACGGGGGTGTGTTAGCTTGTGACTCCAAAGCTGGAACAGGTTCTCCAGCAATATGCATGGCAATGCAGAGACTGGGAAAGCCCGTCACCTGGAAAGGCATAAAATGAACTCGGTGAGATAGATAGTTCATCTAATTGCCTTGTGCTTGTTTGGTTTTGTCATCCACTGTTGTCAGAGCCCCTAGCTCCGAGTCAGGAGTGTTTTGCAGGCAGCTGGTCGTGTCACCAGTGGCTGTTCCTCGGATGCAGGTGGCGAATGCAGCCGAAAAATCCCTGTGTTGATTACATAAGTGGGTTTGTTTGCCCAGTCATTCCGAGATCTTTGCCAATATTGACTTTGTGGTCGCGCTGTGATGGGTCGCAGGTGGCTGCACCTTTTGGGACTCACTCCCTGCAGGGACCTGGGCTTAAACTCCTGCAGAGGGGCCTGGAAACCGGTTGCCCCGAAGCTCGGATCAATCCCGAGGATCTTGTTGGCGAGAGGGGCCCTTGTTCGGCAGTGCTGAATCCCGTTCGGAGGGCTGCAAGAGCAGCTGCGGGAGGTCCAGCCCTTCCAGTTGTGGGAATTTTGGCTCCTGAGCTCTGTGGAACTTGCTCGTGTTTCAAAATGTGCTGAGGAGAAGGTTCCACGTCCCCTTTCTTTGCCCATCACTCACGGACCTCAGTGCTTCACAGCAGGTCCAGGTGCAGAAGGACCTGACCAGCTCAGCAAGGAACGTGCTCCACCAGCACGGCCTGCTCACCAGCTGCACGGATCCCTTGCTGCTGCTGCTGCTCTTTTGGGTGTAGTTGGACAAAATAAGGTAATTTTGTCCTTTGGAGGAGCATAGCTTTTTGTTCTTGCCCTGGCTGCAGGAATTAGGTGGAGCCTTCAGGTCTGTGAGAAAGGACTCGGTTCATTGCTGGGCTGCACGACGCTCCCCGCACACCTGGGGATACTTGTGCTTCATTGCAGGTTATATTTTACCTCCTTAAATTATTTATTTGCAGTGGGTCCTGCAGGGGCATTCGAGGAGCTGAGGAAACACTCGCTTGTTCCGTGCTCGGTTAGGGCCTTCCCGGGAAGCTGGTGCCGGCCTGAGCTTGAGCAACGTGGTGCATTTACTTGCATGTAAAGTCAGAGCAGGAGGCCTGCCAGGCTCAAGATGTGATCAGACCCGTAGGAATTGTAAATAAATCCTTGAAAATATTTTTTTAATTATTTTTTTTCCCCTAAACCTCAGCAATTTGGCCAAAGTACCTCCTGGCCCTGCTATTAAAGGTACTGGCTTTGTGCTGACACTTTTTTTTCTGTAAAAGGCAGTGCAGTTGCTGTTTGTTTAGGCACTAAAGAGCAGGGTCAGAAAAATATTTTGCTTTCAAATACCTCTTGATTTTAAATACCTCAATCTTTGATAATCAGTTGCCAGGATCTGTGAGTCAGGGATTTCTCATACGAATCTGGGCCTGACAAGTGTCTTTCAGATGTTTTGGGAAAATGGGAAACAGAGGAGGCTGCTTTCCTAGGCATGGCCTTACTTTTAATGAGGTTTTTTTTTGGTGTATTTTAATGAGCACTGAGTTTCTTTTCTTTCTCAGAGTTTTAAGCATCCACCTGCAGTGTGTGAAGCCCCGATGGCGAAACGCTCCGCACACAAGATCAGAAAGCAAAAGCAGCCAAAAATTATCTCAGCCTCTGAGGGATTAGGATGCAGACTGCATCCATTATTTACTTAGGCTTAAATAGGAAGAGGGGATTTTTCTCTGCAGAGCTTGCTCTGCCCTCTCTGGTGGCTGCAGAGATGCAGGCCGAGCAGAAGCCGACGGTGCTGAGCTCGTGCAGCCCGAATGGATGAAAATTGACATTGAGCAGCTTCAGGTGGGAGCAGAGGAGCAGCTGCAGGCCGGCCAGGGTGCGAGCGATGGGGAGACCATCCTGCACAGGCGGCTGCCCAAAGAGCAGCTCGGGGGCTGCGTGTTCCTGCATCCCGCGGCTCCTCCTGACTGCAGGGAGCTGCAGGGAGCTATTGGAGCTGCAGGAGCTGCAGGGAGCAGGTCACAGCTTTAGGAGGAGCTTGCCCCTCTCCCCAGAGCCCTCGCGGTGCAGATGCATTTGCTGCAGGCCCCCAGGTCTCTGTTTTTATAGACCTTGGACGCCCTCAGCAGAGCGCATGGGGTTTGAGGTGCTCCCGTTGGCACCGTTGCGCCTCCCTGTGCACCCTTCCCCTTAAGCCCTCGATTGCTTTTTGCTCTGGGGGGCCTATTCTCTCTGCAATGTTCGGTCTCCCTTTAAAAGAGAGTGGATTCGTGGATGGAAGGTGGACAGGAGGGATTGTCCTAAGGTTTCTCCCAGCCCTTTCCATGCAGAGCCAGCCTAGCCCCTGGCCGCTGAACTTTGCAGTGACTTTTGGGGTGCAGGGAGCTGGGCAGCCTCGCCTGCGCTGTTGGTGCTAGATGGGGAGCCTGGCCCGGGCTGGAGCTCTCCTTGCCCTGCTTTTCCCCGCCGTGATCTGCCTAGGTTTATTTTATTTTATTTTTACACGTTGCCCGTGTGCCAGGCGCTCCCCGGGCTCTGCTGCCTTTTTTGGAGTCGTTCTGCAGCCTGGGCGGGCTGCGGAGCTCGGCAGCGCTCCCGGCCGCCTTCCTCGCTCCTTCCTCATCCTCAAAGCCAGGATTCACCTGCTCTTTCCTTCCCAGCGGAGTTGCCTCCCTCTCCATCAGGGAGCCTCCACATGCCGCTCCCGCCTCGCTCTGGGAGATGCCGACGTGAAGATATAAAATAGGGATGGGGTTAAAGCAGAGAGTGGCTGGGGCGGAGCAGGAGGATGTGCCGGCTCGCTGGGGATGAAGGCTCCTTGCTGGGGAGTAGGGGCTCAAGCGGGAGCAGCTTTCTGCGCGCGGCGCAGCCGGGATGCAGCCCGGAGGCGCCTCCGCGCGTTCCTGGCTTTGGGCTCTGTCCTCCCTCCGTGCTGTGGGCGCCCAGCACCTCTTGGGCAGCCGCGGCAGTTGCCTACACGGCAACAACTGCAAAGAAAAGGGTCGTTCCTTCCCAGCCCCTTGCACCTCCGTAGGGACGAGGGGCAGAGCCGCAGCCGTGGCTGCCTGCACTGTCAGTAGCTTTTTTTCTTTTTTTCCTCTTTTTCCGCCCAAACCTCCCGCCTCCAGTGCCCCGGGCAGCAGCCGGAGCATCCGCCGCCCTCTGCAAACGGGAGGCGCTTCCCACGTGCCGCGGCAGCCTCCCCGGGCCGCCGTTCTCCCCTTTGGGCTCCTCTTGGAGGGAATTTGCTCCAGCTCGGGCAGTGCGAGCGCAAGGACGGCCGCTCCCGAGCGTGGCCACGGGTGTGGAGGGAGCTCCCCTGCCTCCCGTTCCTGCAATTACAGGGCATTTCAGGAGTAATAACCGTTCCAGGCGTTGCCTGCGTGCAGCTGCCTCGCCATGAGTGCCGGTGGGGATGTTGGCAGAGGGCAGCGGTGCCAGCAGCCCTATGGATGTGTTGGGTCCCTGCAGGCGGGTGGCCGTGTCCCAGCGCCTCCGCGAGGCTCCCACCACACATGGATTTGAATCCTTGTCCGTGTTGAGCAGGGGCTCCCGGCGCCCCATCCCGCACGGTTCCCTGCTCCAAGAAGCCGCTTTCTGGCAGCCCGTGGCCTGGCTGGCGGTGGGAGCCTCGCCGGAGCCACGCCATCCCGGGCTGTTTCCAGGCTGAGGGAAAACAAATCGGTTCTCATCCCCTTATCAAAGGGGCTGTGGAAAAGGAAGTGGTTTTTCAGTTTAGTGGAGCTTGGAAGACGTGTTTTTTCCTGAGCTTATCAGTTAGGGAAGGCTTGGAGCACAAGATGCCGTGCAGAGGAAGTGATAGTGAATGGGATGGTTTTGCCATTGGAGTCGTGGGACCCGATTGGAGAGAAGTGTGGATGTGTTTGGGATTTGTTTTTCTTTTTAATCTTTCTTTTCCCTGAATTCTGGAGCTGGCTGCAGCAGGGCAGCTTCGCGGGGCGCAAGGAATGGGCCGTGTGTGGGTCGGGAATGCGGGATCAGCCTCACTGACCCTTGTGCCGATAATGCTGCTCTTGTAGTGGCACCTTTCAGGGAGCTGCTCTTGCTGCCTCTCCAGAGAGCTCCAGCATGGATCTGATGGATGGGTGACCTTCCTTGTCTCCTCACCACACGTATATTTTGTTCCCTTAATGAATGGGAAATTAAGAAACTTAATTTGACAAGGTTGAGCGGGGCTGAAGAGCAGGGCAGGCTCCGTGCCAGGGCAAGGCTGGATGGCAGCAGCCAAGCGGTGGCAGCACCCGAGGGGTCAGCCAGGGAGGGAGAGCTCGAGGCCAACGTGGAAGCAGAAGATCTCAGCAGTAACTCGCATCGTTTTTGAGGATGGAGCTAAGTGAGTCGATCTGGACACCGGCCACGTTACAGGGGCTTCTCTCAGAGCTCAACAACAGCTATGAAAACAACAGTTCATTACAGCTCAGGAGATGCTGCCCAGGTCCTTGCAGGTTTTGGGGTCAAACACAGGCTTCTTGGGCATTGCCTGCATTGAATGAGTGGCTGGATGCAGGGATGGACGCCCGGGCAGTCACACTGGCAACTCCCTTCTGCCCTCTTCCTATTTTAGCTGGATTTTTGATTTCTTAGGCTCATAAGAGACTAGTAAGAGAATCCACCCAAGCTAGAGGTTTATAAAGTGCATTAATGCAGTGTTCCCTTCTCCGCAGCACCAAATCTGGGAGCAGCACCAAAGGGGCACCGGGCGGCATGAGGAGTCAACGTGGTCCCGTCCAGGGTCCCTGGGCGCCCCGGCCGGCGCCGCGTCGCCTCCGCGGGACGCGGCCCCCAGCCCCGCGGCCGTGGGAGGGCAGCGCTCGGCGGAGCCTCCGCTGTTTTCCTCCCCTTTGAATGGCCCTCTTTCATCAGGATGTGTTAGGACAAGTGCTTTTTCAAGCCAGGATAGCGGGGGAAGACAGAGTGTTCTGTAGAAGTCATCCAGTTCCTGGGGAGCATCGGCAGCCGCGGTTCCTCTGCTCCTCGCGGAATATACGCCCAACCCTTTCTTTTCCTCCCTTTCTTTGTGTTTCGATGGGCTTAGAAGCAAAAGGATGTGAGTTATGAATCTTCTCAAATTTGCTGACTTCTGTCTGACGCTGGGGCCAGCACAATGCTTCTGCTGTTCGAAGAAAACCAGACCGAACCAGTATGTATGCACCACTGGTTTGTATGCTGCTTCCTGGGGTATTTATTGCTGCTTCGGAGGCTTGGAGCTTGGGCATGTTCGTCAGCAATTGTCCTTTTTCCTGCTGTTTCTCTGGGAGATTTAGGGGACTGAGGGAGCGGGGTGCTCAGTGGTGCGGGGCTGCTGGCGAGATGGGTTGCCGGGACATGGGAATGCTGCACCAGGGCTGGTTCCATGGTTGGGATTGCACTTGGGAAGCGCTTTGCCATTTAGGTTTAGGATCAGGAAGGAAAATCCTCCTGCCGTCCCCGCGGGCTTGGTTTTTGGGTCGTTTCCACACAGATGAACGTGTGTTGACACAAGTTCTGCTGGGGCTTGTCCTGTCCGTCCTCGGTGCCTCTTTCTCCCTCTGTTCCATGGGGAACAGTCTCCTGTGGCCAACGATGCTGTGATGGAGATTCCCAAGCGCAGGAGGGGAGCCAGGAGTGCCCAGGGCATCAGTCCCTGCTGCCTCGGAGGGACTCGTCCCTCCTCCGTGTTCGCTGCTTCGCTAAAAATCTCCATCTCCAGTGTTTGAATAGAGATTAAAGAAATCTTCTGGGAGATCTTATCACCTTCCCTGGATTCCTGAGACAGGGATACTGCGAGTTCTTCGCTGCTGCGTTATCTAACCGTTCCTTCCCTCTTGTTGGAAAAAGAGCGTTTGGGGCTGGGATCCCAGCGCGTGGATGTGCCCTTACATTGTACTGATGTCACTGCTTTTATGCAACTTCTGGCCTTTTAAAACGCTTTCCTGTTAGCAGCAAAGATCTGCCGGGAGAGGAAAACAGGGATCCTCCCGGGAGCGGGGCGGAATGCGCTCCGTTCCCGTCGGCAGCGGGTCCTGCCGCGGCGCCCGCGCGGGAGCCTCCTCGGACACACAGAGCCTCGTCCCGGGGAGCCCGGAGCCCTCTCGTCATCCCGGATAGGACTTGGGAAGCGTGGAGCCTGTGGGGACATTTTGGTTCTTTTTTTCTTTCTTTTTTTCTTTTTTTTTTTTTCTTGGGAATTTTGCGTCTTGAAGACCGAGAAATTAGGGAAGTTTGCCTGCAGGCCTTCGTAGCTTGGAGGCCTTTGGCTGCCCTCACCGAAGGCAGAAGCTGGATGCCATAATAACAAACGGGGCGCCCAGGCCCCCTCCCACGCGTGGGCAAAGGCTCCGGAGAAAGCCGGGGAAGCGCCGGGAGCAGCGGCAGCTCCGGCGGATCCTTTTCTGCAGCCCGAATAACCCCGAGCGGCCCCGGCTCGAGTTATACTTAGCAAATTGGAGGCAGTAATTAATGCCGATGTGTGTTTGGGAGCGGAGGGCGAGGGCGACTTGAGGCTTGCGCCGGGCCGGGTCGCTGCCCGCTCCTCTGGGCGCTGGCACGAGCGCGGCACCAGCAGCGGCACCTAAACGGCTCCCTAAATGAGGATTTTCGGGCTCGTGGGCAGCGTCACTTACCACTTTGGCCCCAGCCTATTTCTAAACTGCTCCCGAGCGCGTTACGGTCCTGTGTAATTAGATTTGTCCTGGCTCTTGCTGCAGCTACTGATTTAGTTCAGTCCTCTCTTTAGTTATGTTCTTGGGCCTGTTTTGTTTGATTTTGTGGGAATTCGTGTTTGCGCGCACTGGGACCTGCCTTGTTAGCAGCAGAGTTTCCCGGGACGGCTGGACCTAGCAGGGCAAAGCCAAGTCCTTGCTGTGGTTTTGGTGGCGTTTCCACTTTTGGAGCAGTTTTCTTCCTTTGTGATGTGCAGGATTCATCCTCCCCGCCCGTTGCCCTTAAACCTCCGGGGATTCGCAGCCGCCTGTTCCTGTTCCTGCATTCCAGAGCAATCTGGAGCTGAGATCCCTAGGAAGGGATTGACTCGGGACTTGATCTCAAGTCATTTCACAGCTCTAAGCTGTAAAATGTCTTCTTCTCCACTGGATTGGAGTTGCAGAGCTTGATAATCGAAGGATAAAGTCAATTCTAGCACATGACAACTCGGGCAGATCCCTCCTGCAACCACTGGGCCCCGGCAGCACTGGAAGACGGCACAAGTTGCTGGAATAGCGCTGGAAAACTGCCCGGCACGGCGGCCGGGTCGGCCTTTGGGAAGAGCTTCCTGTGGCAAAAGCCTGCTTTTCTGGAGTGCTTTTTAAGCGGCGTGTTGCAGCGATTTCCTTTCATTTCACTTCCCGTGCCGTTTGTTTTCCAGCCTAAGCGAGAGCTTTTTCATGGTGAAAGGAGCAGCCCTCTTCTTGCAGCAAGGCAACAGTTCGCAGGGCCAGCGAAGCCTCCAGCATCCTCACAAACATGCAGGTAATGCCGAAAATCGCACCCCAAAATCGCTGCCTGCTCCTCGCGGCCCCGCTGGCGGCTGAGGAGCACCCATGGGTGGGAGGGTGACCCTGCTCCCTGTCACCATGGGCCATGTACAACCTGCGGAGCAAACCCACACCTTCATCCCACTCGATCCTCACAGCAGCACGTGATTATTGGATCTTTGTTTAACCGTTTGCTGCTCTCTTGGAAGTGTGGCTGGCTCCTGGTATTCCCTGTCCTGCTTTCAGGAAGTCCCCTTTCCTGTGAACTCACCAAAATCTGGCCTCTAAGAATGTGTCACGGCTTCAGAATGCACCTTACTCCATTGCTGGTTTTTCCTTCCCAGTGTGCCAAGCTGGTGGGAAGAACAGTAAAGAATTGCACGCTGAAAGTGCATTAGGATAAGCAGAAAAGTGGATTTTACTTCTCCTTATTTTTGTGCCTTCTGTCGTTGACAATTTTAGAATAAGCGACTCCTGGGGTAGAAAAGAACTGGGCTCCTTGGGGCGTTTGGGGCGAAGGAGCACGTGGGAAAGGCACAGTGTGGTACTGTGTGCGTGCTGCTCCGTAAACACTCCGAGCACAAAGAGCCCGTTTGAATGCCAGCCTTGGCTGCGGCCGCCTTTGATTGTCAGCAATTTCATATAGCCCCAAAACATCCTACGGAAGGAATGTTATCTCGTGTGGAAAGTTCTGAGCGCGTTGCCTGGTCGTTCGATGTGAGCTTGGTTTGTTTCCTCGTGGATTCCTTGTTCCTTCGCTTGCCTCCCCTGAGCAGGAATGCAGCCACCCCTGCAGGTCCTATGGGACCCGTCGTGTGCAGGGAGGGCCCTTGCTGGAGACGGGAGGATTCCTCACCTCAGTCCGAGCTCTCTCATGTGCAGCTCTGCCCTCTGTTAGGCCCCCGGACTTAACCCACCATGCTGCACATGTTTCATAGGTTAAAACTTCTCCTTTATTCTTTGTCGATTTGTTTTTTAATCAGAATTGTTCCTCCTGCCTTTTCCTCCCGTGTCTTCAGCGCACCTAAGTTTCTGCCCGCTGCAGGATGCCCTCGCTGGGAGAGCGTCACCGTTCGTGCCAGCCGCGGGTGGCCACAGTATCTGTGGTACCTGCCCGGCCCTGCAGAGCCCTGGTCTCTCAGCCAGCTCTCATGCTTCCTTCTGTTGGGTTCTCTGGGACCGTAGAGCTCAACTGGCCTCCCAGGAATGGCATTTTCTGACCGAGGGAAACGTCCAGGTTCACTGAAAGTCGAGGCCATGCCCGTTCTTAGGGCAGCAAGTGAGACTCTGATTATTTTTCCGCTTTCTCCGCAGGGGATTTGCCCCAGCACCTCCAGGTGATGATCAACCTCCTTCGCTGTGAGGACAGAATCAAGCTGGTAAGGAGCGATGTGTTGTCCTGCCCTCCTTTCTCTTGGAGGTGCTTGAGCCAGGCTGTAGGAGCTGCCCAAAGCAGCTCCCAAGGCCAGGGCTCACAGGTAGCCTCAGCCCAAGGAAGTCTGTGCGGGTGGGATCCCCACTGCCATGGGCCCGGCCTCACACCGCCGTGTGGAGCAGGTCGGGAGGCTCATGTGGCCAAAACTCTTTGGTAAGTTTAATTTTCCAGTCAGCTCACAAGCACTAATGCAGAAGAGCTGCTTCTAGTCAATACTTTGGGGTTAGTTGGTTTTAAATCAGTCCTGAAATTGCATCCAAATGGGGTCAGGCTTCCTTTTTTGCAGAAATCTGCAAAGGGTATAAAGTCACTGCAGAAAAGTCCTTGCTAACTACCCTGTAGCACTGCTGCCCTGGTTCAGTGCACATGGGCAGGGGTGGAGGAAACCTCTGGGCTTGCCTCAGTTTCCCATTCTGTGCATGACCAATGTGTCTGCAAGTTTTCTAGTTAAATTTCTTTGGAAGAAAAACTTTGGGTTGAATTTTGTAATAAATAAAAAATCATAGGCGGTATCTCAAAACATACTAGTTGATGGCAGAGGTAAGGTTCATCCAAAAGCTGGTTTGCAGAGCTTGGTTGCCCTGTTCCAGGCTGTCCGTTTGGAAAGTGTGTGGACGGACAGAGTGCGGTACATGGTGGTTGTGTACAGCAGCGGGCGGCAGGACACCGAGGAGAACATTCTCTTGGGAGTGGATTTCTCCAGCAAGGAGAGGTATGGCTAAGGCAAGGCTGCCCTTCCCGGGCGCTCACGTGTTGCTTTTTAACAGGAGACCCTCGTTTCCTGTAAAACTTTGTGGTTCCTGGAACGGGGAAGGTAGAACAAGCAAAAAAGAAACCCATTAATCTCTGTAAATTCATGTGCATTTTGAAACGTTCCCCATTCAAAGTGTGGAATGAAAGCAAAAACCCCTAGACATCTTTGCAGATCCGAAATGCTGCCCTGTTTTGTTTTGGAAATAACAAAGTGCATGTGGATTCCTAAAAAAAGAAAACAAGCCCAGCCCCTCTTTCCTCTGTCCTCTCTCCCCCAGATAACAGTAATTTTCCCTAAGGAGCTGGCTGCTTACCAAATGACAAACCCATTCTAACTCCAAGGTTGGCTGCTGTTTCAATTGCTATTTCCCCTGAAAGCCGAGGTTTTTGTTAATTAAGGAAGAGCTCCGTGCAGAATGAAGCCTCTTGGCTGCAGTGGCTTTATGGAGGGACCAACGTGCTGCTGCTGGGCTCCAAGTGTCCTGCCTGCTGACACTCGGACTAGCTGGGCACTTTAGGGAGCTTTATTCCTTTTATATGTGTTTAATAAAAACCACCTTTTCCCTTCAAAGCTCCACGTTGTCCACATGTGTGTTCAAACCGGCCCGTCAGCTCCTTTGATGTAGAAAGAGGCTGAAGGCTTTTGAAAATAAATAAATAACGCTCTGTGCTAACTTGCTGTTGTTGTATGCAGAGTGATTTCCCTTAAAAGTTGAATATCTTGGCAGCTTAATTATTTACTAGTTGAAAGTTGCTGGTACCCATTAGAGTATACCTTCCTTGCCAGATGGCTTCTCTGAAGTGCAAGTGTTCTCTTGGACTTGATAAATGCTTAAAGTCCTTTTAGTGTTTTCCTAGCAGCCCAAGTGACCGGTTTTCCTTTGGGCTGGCTTTGGGGAGCGGGCTCGGTGCGATCCCGGATTCCCCGCTGCGGGAATTCTCGCCTGGAGCTCGTGAGGATGCGAGCGGGGAAGCTGGGGGCAGATGCCACCGTTCGTGGGGCAGTTGCTGGCGTGGAGGGGAGAGGTGGTGGTGCCTCCTGCTCCCGTCCTCCCGTTTCCCCTGCCCACGGAGCCGTGCGCCTGTGAATATTAACCTTTAAACTGCAGTTTGCTGATTCCCTTGGGTGCAAATGAATTAAATGGCCTGAGATGTTGCTAGCAGTTCCTAGAGCAAGACTTGAGATTTTAAAAAAGAAAGGAGATTCATAGTTTAAGATGCCAGCGTGCCCGTACTGTGGCCTATACTTAACATTCTGCATTTCTCTTCCAGTAAGAGCTGCACTATAGGCATGGTGCTTCGCTTGTGGAGTGATACCAAAATCCACCTCGACGGTGATGGGTAAGAAACCACGTTAAAAGATAAACGTGAATGTCCCTTTTTACCAAGGGCTGCTCTAGGAGAGATTTTCTTCCACCTTGCAAATGAAGTTCCAATCTTGAACTCATCACCGCAGTCTTTTTACGCAGCCACTGAGGGTTTTTTCCCTCTTGCTGCCCTCATACTGTTAGTGAGACCTGCAATAGCTGTAAGAGCTTCCTTAAATGCCACCTAACAGGTGGAATTATAACTCGTCAGGGAAAGCTGGGCACTTGGCATCCTTGTTTGGGTGGATTTGGATAATGAGGTGCTGCAAATTCTCATTGCTGCGTCTGAGCGTGGGTGTTTCTGCATTCCCCAGAGCTGCCTTGCCGTGGCTGCTCAGGGCAGGCAGCTCCTGAGGCCGAGGAGCAGCTGCTCACTGATTTCCTTCTCTCCCTTAGTGGCTTCAGCGTGAGCACCGCAGGCAGGATGCACATCTTCAAGCCGGTGTCGGTGCAAGCCATGTGGTAGGTACAGTAATGAGCTGTGCTGAGGAAGGAGCTGTCGTTTGTGCAGTAAATTGAATCAGCAAAGTGCATTTTAGCTTTCTGCATAACTAGGACTCGGTGAGCTGCAGTAGGGATGTGTTAGCAGGTAGCAGCACTGAAAAGGCAGTGCAATCCCAAAGGTGGCTCTTTCCCTGTCTTCAGAGCAGCTCTGTGCTCCTCGGAATGAAGACAATGGGAAACAGCACTAATGAGGTGAATAAACACGAATAAAGAGGAGGACGTCGCGTTGGGGATGACTTGGTACAGAAACAAATGGAACGTGTGTTCACGTTCATCATTTTTGAGCTCAGGGTCCCGTTAGTAGCTTTAGATGTGGCTGTGTAGTCAGTTTAAAAAGTTCAGAGTGGAGCCTTAAGAAAGGGAGGAGGTAGAGGGCAAAGAAAAGGTGGGTAGGAAAAGTTAAGGCTAGAATTTGCAAAAACAAATGACCCAATCTGGGCTCTGTCCCTGGAGCATGTCAGGGACCAAGAATGCTGGTAAACATGTATTTGAATCCTTGCTGAAGGTGGCTTGAAAATGGTCCATGTGCTTTATTTTTCTTTAGTCTGGCTTTGCAAGTTAGCTAACGATTAGATCCCAAAGTGATTTGTGCCTCATTATGCCCCTTGATTGGAGTAAAATGCTAACCCCTGCTTTGGCCGAGCTCTTGAGCGGCCTCCAAGGTGCAGCTTGTGCCCTCTGCGAGCTCAGCTGCAATAAACTGCAGCTCTTCCTACAAAATAAAAGAAAAAATGGAAAAAAATCAAACAAAAAAACAAAGCTGGAAAACATTTTCCTCTGTGCAAGCCTCTTGAGATCCTGCTCTGTGTGTTTCTGCTGCTCTCACCTGTACAACTTTGTTCTCCAAATCTGCAGGTCTGCCTTACAGATCCTGCACAAAGCCTGCGAGGTCGCGCGCAGGTACAACTACTTCCCTGGAGGAATGGCCTTGGTCTGGGCCACGTACTACGAGAGCTGCATCAGCTCCGACCAGAGCTGCATCAACGAGTGGAACGCCATGCAGGACTTGGAGTCCACGCGCCCGGACTCTCCAGCCCTCTTTGTCGACAAGTCAGTTCTCAGTTTTATCAGAAAACTCCAGCTTGGCTCACAAGAAACATCTCCCCTTCTCCCTCTTGTTCTTCTAGTGGCTCGTTTCCTTTCCTTTCGTAAACGTCCTAGTGTTTTCTTGTTTGTTTGTTTGTTTGTTTTTCATTGTTTTTTCCTGTTATCCTGGTCAGTTTGCTGAATGTTTCCCACCGCTCCGCTGTGCTGCACCACTCGCACATCTTGGGGTTTCTGCCCAGTGTTTGCTGCCTGGCTGGAACATCCCCTCCTTTTCCCTTTTAGGCCGACTGAAAGGGAGCGGACGGAACGGCTCATTAAAGCCAAGCTCCGGAGCATCATGATGAGCAAAGACCTGGAGAATGTGACTTCCAAGGAGGCAAGTAGAAAATCAGTTGCTGTCTTACTCTTCCTGCCATACTTCTTTTCTGTAGCATATTGCATTGATGAAGGAACGCTTATGACTGGGTGTCACTGGCTTTTGATATATGTTCCCAGCTGTTCCTTGAAGGCTTTGCTACACATCTGTGTCTCCACCAGGAAAATCAGGGTAATGGCAACATCAGAGTAAATATTTCAAGTCCTTAGTAACAAGCATTTCACTCTGAATGCAAAATGCCCATTTCCTTGCAAGTCGAGTGGCAATAGAGATGCTACCTGCATTAATTACAGCCAGTTGTAGCCCATGTGAGCCAAAAATATCTTCCTTTTTCCCTGTTGGCTTCAGCGTTCAGGTTCTGTTGTCAGTGGCTTGCAGGCAAGATCTGGCTAGTGACGCCGTGGATGGAGAATCACAGGTCAAGGAAACAGATTGGATCTGTTCCCCGGGGTGATGCAAATACATCTGGCCACAGTGCAAACATTTGCAGGGCAAATGGTAATGGGGCTTTTTGGTTTATGTTTTTTGGTTGTTTCTCAAGGGAGGCTGTTAAAATGCAGCGCTTTCTAAAGCTTAGAACTGAAAGGTTCAGATACGTGTTTGTGTAGAGCAGCTTTACAGGTTTGAAGCATGAGCTGAGAACATCTTCATGCAGCAAGAGAAGCGAGTATCTGTGTCCTGACATTTCAGAAAGGAGAAATACTGGAAATCTCCCGATTCCCCTTTCACTCGCCACTATTATTCACGTTTTGCTGCTAATGGGTTTCACATTTTTATGTTAGCTGCTCTCCAAGGCCTGACTTATTGCCTCTTAAATTATTTTTAAGAAGCAGGTACCCCAGAATGGGGAGGCTTACATTGAGGTGCTGTCTGAAGCTTTATTTAGCGTTGTTAAATCTGGAGGCCTAAGCCACTGGAGAGGTGCCAGGTAGTGAGGTTGCCCAAAGGGCAGATCCTTCTTGCTCTCCTTAATGAAGTACAGAGTCCCTGCCGGAGCCTCGCTGGGCAGAGGGGCTGCCAGCAAACATTTCTGCTGAACAGAAATGATTCTAGGTGGCATCCTTTCTTTTCTGCTCTACAGATCCGAAATGAGCTGGAGAAACACATGAATTGCAACTTGAAAGAATTCAAGGGATTTATAGACAACGAGATGCTGCTTATCCTGGGTCAGATGGACAAACCGTCTCTGATCTTCGATCATTTATACCTGGTAAGCTGCAGGGTCGGGAGCTCCTCGGTGGGAGTGACCTGGCCGGTCCCTGGGCTCCAGAGGAGCTGGGTTTGGTGTCAAGGCTGAGCTGTGCAGCATGAGCTGCCTGGTATCTCGCCCTTTGTGCAGCCTTTGCCCCAGGGCTCGTGCTGCTTGTGAAAGCCTGCAGTACAGAAGCCCTTTTTTTTCTAAAAAGCTCTTGTTTATGACCCTTTTGGAGTTCTTTTCTGGCAGATTCACCCCGCTTGAGGACATACCATGGCATAGCTCAAGTTCTTGGTATGCTCGTTTTGCATTTCTGGGAATGGAGATTTTGTTTTAAGATGGAGAAAGGGTCTAGCTCTGGCCGCTGCTCTGGTGTGACAACTATGTGCCCTTCGCCTGACTAGCATCACTATAATCTTTTCTTGACTGTGCCTGTCAGCTCTGTAGGCATGGTCAAGGCTGTGTGAAGGATAAGGCCCGAGCTCTTCAAGCTCATGTGGAAGCCAGTGTGTGTGTGTGTGTGTGTGTGTGTGTGTGTGTGTGTGTGTGTGTTTCTTGTAGCCTTTTGCCACTAGATGGTACTCCAAGCAAAACCAGGCACTAACATGGGGAACAAAGACTCGTTTGAGATGAACATATTTGTGCCCTTTATGCCTGGGTCATATTTTTGTCTTGAGAGCTAGATAGGAAATGCTGATACTTGGGGACAAAGCTTAGTTTATATACCCTTTTTGCCCTGTTCTGCAGGGACAGATAGGATGCAAAGTGTAATTACCCCATAACTCCCAGAATTTGCCTTATTTCTCATACACCAGTGATCCCAACCGTGCTCAGCACTTTGCTTCCCTTCTCTATTTAATCCATGGTTAAAAATCCTAATGTCCCCAACTCGGGACAGCGAGTCCCGGTGGATTCGGCCCTGCTGGCAGGGGCAGCAGCATCTTGGCTCTTCTGAAACGTGTTTCTTGTGTCTGTCTGTGCCCCCGCTGCAGGGCTCCGAGTGGAACGCCTCCAACCTCGAGGAACTGCAGGGCTCCGGGTGAGTCTTTCCAACGCTGTCCTCAAGCTCTTGGAAGCCTGGGGTCATTTGCTTTAACTTGCAGTCAGGTCTCTGGAGATGGCGTGGGATGTTCCTAGGCTGCAGGGCCAAGTCTGGGCCCGGTTGCCACCAAGGTGGGTGACTTGCCACTGGGACCTGGGTCGAGAAATCTTTTCTACCTCCTTTCTTCCACGTGCAGGGTGGAGGTTACGAATGAGAAGCTTTGTTATGCCCAAGGAAAGATTTTGTATATAAATATTAGCTGCCTGCCCAAGGCGTCCACTAACTTTCGATGTGAGAAACTGAAAAGTATTGCTTAATAGCATGACTAAAAATGTTTAATTTGGAGTCCTTGGGAATAGCTGTCTGAGCACCTTTGAACAAGTAAATCAGACAGCCCATTAATACTTTGATCCTGCGGTGAGAGCATCTTGAAATGCAGTTTCTAAAAGTCAAAGCTGGACAAATTCTGAAATAAATATCCTGTGTCCTTGATTTGTCTGAATGATAAGAATAAATCAATATGGGTATTCATTCTCCACTGATACGCTGTAAACCCTGCTGTAATATTTGGCAGGAGTTGAGAGATATCATGCGACTCTCACTTCGTGATTTTCTTTGGAAAGAAAAGGATGGTTTTGCAGCAAAAGCCTGTGTTTGAAAATTGTGACTTCCTGGCTTCTGTTCCCAGGTCTTGCCCAAACGAATCCCTTGCAGCCTTTGCAATCTGGGGCCAAGTCTCAGCGTGGCAGTGCTGGGAGCTGGGGGAATGGCCCGGCCCTGCGTGTCCGTGTGTGACCTGTCACCAGCCGTCCCAGGGGGCCGGGATTGGGGCTGTTGGTACCACCTGGCAGCAGCTGCCGTGTCCGAGTTCCTGCAGCACAAGTGTGGTCGCTTCCCCTATTGTGGCCACCTCGGTTCAGTTCTGCTTTTCTTCTCCTTCTCTGCAGCATCGACTACATTTTAAACGTGACCAGGGAGATTGATAATTTTTTCCCTGGGTTGTTCGCCTATCATAACATCCGAGTGTACGATGAGGAGACCACGGACCTCCTGGCTCACTGGAACGAGGCGTATCACTTCATAAACAAGGCCAAGTAAGTGGGCAGGGAGGCTGACTTAGGCAGGGCCTGGATTTGCTCCTGCGTTGGGAACCGCTCGAGGTCTGGGTGCACAGAGCAAGGCTGGGATACCCCAGCAGCGCAGCTGAAGGTGGCAGCCGCCGGGTTGCATCCAGCTTTTCCCGGGAGTTTCCGCCATCCCTGGGAGCTCCATGTACCTGGTGTGTTCCTGCACTGCTCAGGGATTAACTCATTGCTGGCTGGTGCTTTTCTTTTCTTAGTTTTCTCGTTTGGCTCGCAGGAGGAAAGGAGAACAGAGAACAGTTCCTCCTCTCCAGAAACGCTGTCACTGCTCCAGCTCGTGTCCGTATTAGGCTGCGCAGGCAGCGGGGGTGGCAGAGCCCGGCCGCCTGCTGCCTTGCTGTCCCTGCTTATCCCTGGAGCCCAAACCATGGGCTGGAGGCTTCGTGGTGGCCTCTGCACTGGCAGGGATTGCGGGTGCCCTTCCCCAGCTTCAGATTCCTCTGCAGAGGTTTTCGTGGCTTACTGAGTCCAGAGCGTTTGCCAGCTCTTGACTTGGGGTGCAAGGGAGGTCAGGAGGACCAAAGGCCCCCCCAGCTGTCATTTAAAACCGTAAGGACAACTCTAATGACCAGCAAGATGTAAGGGAGTTTCCTCTCCTCCCCTTGTGCAGGAAGAATCACTCCAAGTGCCTGGTGCACTGCAAAATGGGCGTGAGCCGCTCGGCATCCACCGTTATAGCGTACGCGATGAAGGAGTTTGGCTGGTCCCTGGAGAAAGCCTATAACTACGTGAAGCAGAAGCGCAGCATCGCCAGACCGAACGCGGGCTTCATGAGGCAGCTCTTGGAGTATGAAGGCATCTTAGATGCAAGGTGAGCGGTGAAGCCAATGGCAGGGCAACTTGCAGGGAATACAAGGAGCTAATGAGCAACTCCAGTCATTTGATGAACACAGAATGATAGCCGAGTTCTGCTGGTTTCTGTTGAGGAAACCCACAGAACGTGCACGACGGAGCCCGGGTAGCGAGACTTGCAGGACAGACCCTGCTGCGAAGGGCAGAGCCCTGGGCTAACCCTGGTTTTCCAAGCCCTGCCTATGCCAGGCCTCCCTGCGTGGAAATTAGCCGTGTTGCAGGGCGAGCGGCTCGGATTTAACTCGGCAGGGTTTCTTTGCGTTTGGGAAGCGTGTCGGTGTCTCTGAGCAGCCAGTGCCGCTCGGCACCGCATTGTTGTTGTGCTGCGAGGCAGAAGTGCTGGGCAGTGCTGGCGGCGCGCTGCCCGCGGCGCTGGCTGCCCGGCCGGTCGGGCTCCGCGGCGCCGCCAGGGCTGCGGTATCTGATCAGGGCTCGTGCATGCTCCACTTGGCCTTTGCTCGAGTGGAAGGAGAAAACAAACATTTCTCGCTGTGGGTCAGCAGGAGCGGTGCCACGAGACGGGCCGGGCGGCTGGTCCAGCCTCTCGGGCTGGCAGGGAGCTCCGGGCCCGTCTGCCCCAGCGTTGCTCCCAGCGGGTGCTCAGTGCAGGGCGCTGCTGGGGGCTGCAGGGCCAGAGGGACTCGAGCAGACGGGTGCGATGAACAAAATCAGGACAAATTGCCGGTGCTCAGGAGATTTGTGCCCATGCAGGACTGCAGGGCTGGACCCAGCAGTGAGTGGTTAGATTCGGGGCTGTGATTTTCAGGCCCTGAGCACTGTCCTCTGGCCTCCAGTCACACGTGTCCTCTCCTTCCCGCAGCAAGCAGCGGCACAACAAGCTGTGGAAGCAGCAGGCGGAGAGCAACCTCCCGCCGAGCGCGGACGGCAGCGCCGCGCCGGGCGACATCCTGCTCGAGAGCTTGGACATGGACCTGGAGAACCGCCTGGCCGAGCTGGACACCCCCTCGCAGCCGGCCTTCCTGGACAACCGCGGCAGCGCGGAGCTGCCCCTGGCCTTCCCGTACTGCTTCCGCCGCCTCTCCGATACTCTCCTGGAGAACAAGGTGCCCGGAGACAGGGAGGCGTTTTTCCAGGTGGAGGAGCTGGAGCGGGATGCGGAGCGAACGGGCTCGCTGGCGGGACAGCCTCTCTCTGCATCTGCTGACGGGAGGGAAACGGCCAAAGCGCTCGAGCCGGCGGAGCCTGCGACAGAGCTGAGCGGCTTCTGCGAGAAGGAAGTGAGGAAGAAACTGGAATTCAGCCCTCGGAAGGGAAGGGGAGTGCCCGGCCCCAGGGACCCGGGCGAGGATGGGGTCAGGGAGGAGCATCCGATGGAGAAGTGGAAGCGTCGCTTGTCCATGCACAAGGAGGAGAGCAGGCTTAATAGGGAGAACTTGAATAACAACAACAGCAAACGGAGTTGCCCGGAGGATTTTGAGGTGCGTATGGAGTTGAATTCGGGTGACTAGCATGGCTGACTGCTGCAAGTGAAACTGCTCTTCTCATCTTCATAGCCCAGTTTCATTTGACTTGGATAAACCCTTTCATTCCATGAGGAGCTGCTTCCTTTTCGAAGTGCTTCTGAACGGGGCTTTGCTTGCCCAGGCTGTGGATTTAGATGCCAGAGAGAGAGCGCACGCATGTGAGTGCGCTGTAACCCGCTTTGGCAGCTCGCTTGCATGACCATCACCTCACATGGTAGGTGTTCCTCCAGGGAAGTTACTGTCTGCTGGGAAAGTGTGTGGTTTTGTCTCTGTTCCCGCTGCAGGGCCTTAGCAGAGCTGGAAAGGTCTCGGCTGTGAATATCTCCTGCGTGCCCCGGGCTCTGCCGCTTGCCAAGGTGCCGTCCCGTGCGCGTTCACGTGCCCCTGTTTTCTGTTTTGCAGCACGACGCCGTGTTTGGGATCCTCAGTAAAGTGAAGCCCTCCTACGACCCCTGCGCTGCCTGCATGTACTCGTCGGCCGGGCTGCCCGCCGAGCCGCTCGGGGAGCCGTGCGAGAAGCGGAGCGCGGGCCCGG
>JAVCKT010029535.1:0-28505 GCA_032273925.1 Rhynchotus rufescens | reverse complement strand
GATGGTCAATTTACACGTATCTGTTATTATTAATGCACAATCACATATTTATATACGCTTCTTATATATAATATATATAAACACATATATTATATAATATATCAAATATATTATTTAGATATGTGTATATATATAATTAAAAATATAATAACTATTTTTCCCCAAATTTCTAATTTCCGTTTGTTAAATGAGAGCGCTTCTGCATGAGTCAATAAATAAATAAATAAATAAAAGGCAGATGCTTTCATTCACAAAGCTAGCTCTGAGGTTGCTGCGATCCCTTATGGGCTGGGAAACATCTTCAACTTGCTCAAATAATAATAAAAAAGCCATTAAAGATTTTGCTGCCCCAGGCAAATTCTTGTTCTGCTTGCGGGGTAACTTTGGCCCTGACAAGAGGAACATGCTCTCTGCATTGCTCTATTTCTGTTTTTTTTTAATAGTCATGCTGGAGGGGCTCCAGAAGGTTGTGCTCGATTCCTGCTCTTGTCCCTGATGTCCACTGCTCCGCTTCCTGAGGCAGAATGAAGTCTAATTCCCTCTATTTCAGCAGCGAGCACAGAAGTGCTCGCTAAGCAAGGGAATTTAAGCTAGTATTTCCACTGGGAGATTTTGAACGTTTTTTTTTTTTTGAAATTTATTTATTTAAATAAGGATACCTTGCAATCAAATGACAGTAGTGCTGGGTCTTCCTTGCTGAGTTGACACTCACAGGGACCAAGCATTTGATAGTCCTTCTTTCTGCATCAGGCTGTCAAATATCTCATTCTTACGCTGAAAGACAACAGCCCAGCTGTTAATTAGGCAAAGCTGATGAAACTGCTCCAGATGGAGTGTGTGGCAACCATGTCTGTTAGTGGGTTTGCAGCAACATTGGCTTGTAATTCTGTGAACATTTTGATTTCGCCCTGGTGAGGACCTGGAGTGTAGAATGGGATCTGCCAAGCAGGGTCAGGGAAGATGTTCTCTGGTATCAATCATGAGGAGCTTTCACGGGGGCTTGCTGAGGACTAAAAGCACATGCATCTCTTCAAGACGTTTTCACAGCCCCAGTGGTTTTGTTGTCAGCTTTGCCATAAAAATGCCGAGGGGAGGTATTGCCCCTGCCTGCCTTGGGCTCCTGTCACCCTGTGGGGACTGTGGGGATGATGGGGCCCACCTCCTAACCCACAAGATGTTCCCCAGGCCCAGATCCCGCCACTGCTCTCCCAGAAAATAATATCCTGGTCTCTCTTTTTTTCTTATGTTTTGAGAATTTCTGAGTGGGAGAGAAACAGGGTCAGTGAATTTTATGAACCGAGTGTTCCATTCTTGTGGCTTGAAGTGTCTTGATGCTGCTCTGGATCCCCACCTACTTGGCTTCTGTGTTTTGACACAGTAGCTCCTCTTGTTGCCTCTACTCCCTTCACCGAAAAATTTATTTTAAGGAGAACTGTGTTTTTTTGTTGAGTGATTGGCAGGAATTCTGCTTGCGATATGTGTTACATTTATTTATTTATTTTCAATCTGCATAGAGGGTTTCATGGATTTTCATGGTTAGTCACAGGCATTTTCTAAGATGTTCTACTGAATTGTGCAGTCTGTGTTTGAGCAAAGATACAAAGGGCTATTCTGTGGCTGTTGCCTTGATCTCAAAGTTTTGTATAGGTTGTTTTCAGAGTATTTTGTGCTGCTGTCATGCATCACTAATTAAACTCATTTGAGCTGTCTTTTAGAGATTAATTTAATCAATAAGGATATCATTACTCCTTTGATGGTATCATTTGTACGAATAGTCACTTGAAGAAAGCAATTAACTGAGAATCCCTATTAGCTGATCCATCCCACACCTTATGTGCGTAGTAAGAATCGATCATCAAATTCATTAAGGAAAGCACAATTCAGGGATCCCTTTGAGGTTTAACGACTGTCTAGAGCTGTGTTTTACCACGGATATTCATTTGTCTGGAATTTGGGTTTGGTCTTCTACAACCCTTTCCAGGGAGAGGGGGGGAAAGAACAGTGTGTCCCATTGTTTTCCTTATTTGTCATTGACTTCCCATTGTTTTCCATATTTGTCATTGACTTTTAACAGGTCAGTTTTAGCCTTGTGCCATCAAGCCAGTAGCTGCACCTATGTAGGTATCTGGAAGGGCTGGAGTTTTGAAAAATTACTTTATAGCAGCCGGTGGGTTCAATGAGGGTGTGGAACATGGTGTTCTTGTAGGGGATTTTTTTTAATAATCGGGCTGTCAGCCTGCAGCTGCTTGTGCGTGTTCGTAACCTTGCTACGCTGGCATTGATCCTCTCGTGGAGGTGCTGTACCTCGATACCCTTTAGTCTTTCAGAAACCCTTAAAAAGAGATAAAATAGCATTTTAATGGCATGGGTCTCTTCTGCACGTTTCATCTGTGAAAAAATCCTGGTTTTGTTTATATGAACACGATTACTCATCCTCTCCAGTGTTGAGAGGGCCAGGACCTTGGACACGAAGAAAAGGTAAAGATCTATTGAATAGGTATATTCAGATTCTACAAAGGAGCTCGTCTTTTTCTGTATTCCGAAAATCAAATCTTTTCCTTTCCCTGCATACGTTTTGCATACAATTATAGTTATATTCTTTTTGTTGAGAAGAAGACAGGTGGGATTTTTGGAGCGGGCAGCCCTTTCAGCATCCCTCTCCTGAGGGTCTGCAGGAGGGGTATGAGAGACAGGTCACAACCTGCTTCCAACCCCACAGAGAGGGAGAACATCCCAGCACGAGGAGGCAGTGTGCTGGGATGTCAGGGCAGGCCTACGTGTCATGAGAAACCCGTATTTGATGGTGTTTATATTTATTTTTAATATTCTCACCCAGGGTCCGGTGGATACTCCTAGTCTTTCCATGACCCTGTCCGCATCTATACAGCGTTGTTAGAAGTGAGTGCAGTGGGATCCCCATAAATGCTGTTGTTTGATAGGTATTTTGCCGGGGTTTTAAGTGAACAAACCTAAAATTTAAATGGTTCCACCACTCATTGCAATATAAAAATATCCCCGCTAAAGGTGGGAGCTATTTTTACAGCGCTGCCCAAACACCCAGACCCAAAGTGTCACATCCTGACTGCGTGCTGCCTGTTACCTGCTGCCACCAGGAACCTGCTTTGCCGGCACTTTGCATTTGATCATCTAGAAATGTGCCTCTCTCCCCATTCTTCTGATTAATACATTATAAACCTGGGCGCAGACAGAGATAACGGAGGGCAGACAGAGCCTGAAGTTCTCCTGCGCCTGCCGAGCCTGCTCATCGCACGAGGCGCTGTGCGGCCCTAAGTGGGAGCCTGCCAGATCCGTAATGATACATTGCTCCGTTTTTTATCATACTGAAAAAAATAGGAAGCCAAAGACCATGTAATTTATTCATAAGGCTTTATTAGGCTTGTGAGGGCTCGCTGAGACGCAGTCGTAAGTTGAGTCGCATTTCCCATGACATGCAGTTTTTTGAAGCAGAATTAGTCATGAAATTGCACGTGTGGCAGCTTACAGGATTTTTGGAAAGCGTGAGGGCAAAGTAACCTAAATTCCAGAGAGAAGGACTTTGAGGAGGATGGAGAGGATTTGTTGTGAGATGTTTCCCAGTCTCTGTTTTGTGGTTGGTTGCAGGTGGTGAGCGTCCACCAGCTTTTGTAGCCGTTAGAAGAGGAAGCTCTGGCTGGTGGAGGGCTTTGGGTGAAACTCTGAGATCTTGCCTGCTTACTGAGGGAGTGTGTAGCGTTCAAATAGCCATTCATGGAATTTCTGAGAATTTAGACTGAAAAATGAGTTTCACAAAGTTGGCCAAATGCACCACATCTGGGGGAAGGGGACTGTGAATGACAGAGGTGCTGGACGCTTGATGTGAGATCTTGGCTGTAGAGGGTAAGAAACTCTGGAATCAGAGGGAGATGTAGTTTCAAAATCCATGGACTGAGCCTTGGTCAAAGGAGTGATGGGTTTGGAAGCACCTCAGCTGGGGGTCTGACAGAGGTAGGGGTTGTGCCCAGTCAGAAGAAGCTATGACGTGAAGGGTGTTATGTCTCTTTGGTGTCCAGTCATAACAAAGTCCATCTGGAGCTCAGCAGAGCCACACAAGCGGTGGATTTGATGCAGGTCATGACACACTTACATATGACTTAACACAATCCCAAGGACTCAGATAATTTAGGAAACATCTGAAAAAGAAACACAACCCCCTGCCCTCCACCACCAGCAATATAAACTTGAGACCAGCAGCAGGCAGGCACGAAAATCCACTTAGAAATAAGGTCTTAAGGCTCTTTCAAAAAAAAAAAAATTGAGTTAGCTTGGAACAAAGTAAGAGACAGAATAGTGCTGACCTTGACAAAGGTTTGAGAAATACAGCTTTAGAAATAGTGACAGTAGTACCTGTACCTTTGCGTATGGCCACTGTCTGTGTCTGTGTGCTTGTATCCCTGCTATGGAAGTTTATTTTGCTCTTCCAAGTGCTTGTGGTGTGGTTGGAAGAAATATTTCCACTCCACAACAATATCCAATCACTGAGTGCATTTATTTTAACAGCAGAAATCAGTGCAAGTAGGAATCCTGACCCTTCGCTTGGTGTTTGAGCTGTCAGCTCAATATTTACTGAAGGTGCTTGAAGATGTTTTATAAGACGCTCCAGCATAGTTTCCCAAAATGATAAAAAGCTTTTCATCAAACCCATCTCCATGGAAATGGAGCTGTATTTTGATTATTTTTCTGAGCAGGCTCTAAGGCTCTGCACTGGGAGGCAGAGCCGCGCTCCGCTCTTGCTGCCGCGGTGCCGGGGCAGTTTATAGCTCTCCCTCCTCGGGAAAGGAAATTGCAACGGGGCAGACGCGCAGCTCCTGTCTCTCTCTTGCCTCTTGATAGAAAATGATCTGTCATCCTTGCCTGTTATCCACTGACAAATGTGAGAAGGTAGGCATGGGGGAAGGGACTGCTATTTTCACCCTGGTTGATGCTGGTGTTTTTCCTGACAGGTTTATTTTTAGGCAGGAAAAACACTGATCTTTGCTGGGCAAGATGATAGCTCTTCCAGCACAGTAGGTAGTGTGTTGTGGCTGAGATTCCCTGAGGGTGAAGAAGGTCATTTGGAGGCTCAGCCATGCCTAATTTTTGCTTGAGTTGCTGGAGGTGTCCTCTCTTGAAGGGATTTTCTGCACAGGATCGGTGTTTGCCTAGGGCACGTGGTAGTTAGGGATCTGCCAAACTTCCATTTAACACACTCACCTGAGCTGGACCTCACTCACTCACCTGAATTCCGCCTCAGTCCTCCTGATCTTGGGACCTGAGGGAGGAAAACCAGCTGATGCAGATGGTCCAGATGTGCAAAGCAACCACAAAGTCCCGTTAGCTAAAGGGCAACAGAGAACAACGACCTGAAGAGCAGGAAGCCCCGGCTGGCGTGGGAGCACACAGATGTTGTACAGGAATGCCTGAGTCTCCCTGGTTGCGGAACTGGGAAGGGGCTGGTTGTACTCGTGGATGCTGCTCATGGACAGCATCCCTGCTGTGTGGAATGACTGCTGGGATAAAACAGTGCAGACGTGCAGCCCTATCTCATCTACCTGAGGAGACATTTCTGCTGTTGTGGGCTCTGATACAGATCTTTGCTTGGTTGGTTTGGGTTGTTTGGATGTCACCCTCCTCAGTTGTGCACAGCTTTGAATTCCTCAACCTGGTGAGGAATTTATCAGTCATGTGCCCCTGAAAAAGAGAATCCCTTCTCGTTTCAGCCAACATGCTCCTCTTGGTGCTGCATGGCACCTTAGCTTGCTTTTTTTATTAGCCCTCTGGGCCCTGCTGAGTTAAAGCAGCCTCGGGACATCCCTTCCAGTCCATCAGTTGTCTCTGGAATCGTCGCTTTTCCAGCTCCGAATGCTCATTGGTGGGGGGGCAGGTTGTGCATAAGTCAGAGCGATCTCTGCTCTCTGCGCACCTAGTTCTTGCAATTTGGTCAGGAATTGCTGAGATGCAGCCAAGCTCCATCCTTTAAATACTTTTTTTTTTCCTTTTTTACTTTTTTTTTTTTTTTTTTTTTAATAGCATTACTCTCTAGAGCACAACTGTCCTTTAACGTATTTCTAGGAGGTTGAAAGAATAACTTTGAAATCTATTTCCTCCTTTTGCTCCTCGCTATGCAAGATGAGCAGCTGCGTATTTACTCTGCTCATGTACCTAGAATGTCTCGAGTATAAATTACCCTTTGAGACAAAATACAGGCTTACATTTTGCTAAAAAACCAATCCAAGCCATGCTGAACTCTGCCTGCTTACAAATAACACACTTGGGAAAAGCTAAGGAAAAACTTGACATAAAACTACACACTAAAAAATGAGGCTCATATTAAACCGAGATGAGAAGAGCTTGTTTCATGCTGTTATTTCTGCAAAGCTTTCAGAAAGCTCCTGGTTCATCATCAGTGCAAACCCAAGCTTTTCCTTCCTCGTCTCCCAAGGGAAAGGCAAACTTGCTCATCTCTGGTGAACCAGGCAAGGCTGTAGCCTAAGAGCTCAGTCTCATGGCTTTTCTTTTTGCGAGGACAGGGCTTTTCTTCATGGTCTGTGCATCTAGTCTAAGCTTGAGGAATGTTCCTGGTGGAAATGTAATCAACACTGTTACAGCTCTTTGATTTTTCAACCAAAACACTTGTAGTTAAATGTTCCCAACCTGATTCAATGTGGTCTGTGTCTTTATTGACATTTGACATATTTGACATATTTATTGACATTGCAGTCATCCTTTCTCAAGGACTTTCAAGTCAAACCTGTTCATTTTTGCAAATGAAAGTGCTCTTCTCCGAAAGCTCCTGCTACAATCCCTGCCTATACTCTGAAACCTGTTCAAGCTGTGTTGCTTCTCCAACTGAATTCCTCATCCAAAGGGAGTAGTTAAAACGCAGGTGAGAGCCTGGTGGGCAATGCCACGAAACAGGGAAGATCCAAGTTTCCCTGTCTGGAGCAGGGCAGACTCGCCAGAGTTGGCAAGAGGAGGAGGATGGCACTTCCCAAAGCCCTGGAACTGAGCTCTGGAGGAATAGGAGGTGAGAAGGGAAAGGGGCTACAAGGCCTCCCTTCTCAAGCAGTGCCTCTGACAAGGCCTCCATCGTGAGGCCCACTTGTTTCCTTCTCTCTGCTCAGCATTGGGAGGTGCACCTGGGACCCCACCACCACCACATGAAAATGGAGCGACTCTAGCACAATCTGCTTTCATTTATTATTATTATTCCTTATTATTTTGTGAAGAAGCTTCTAAGGAGGCAGCATGAAGAGTGAATCTCTTGGAAGCTTTTTGCTCTGGATGTGTTAATGGGCGAATACCACCCCAGCCCTCTACGAAGGCTGCTTTGCTTCCAGCTTCAGGAAGGTCTTTCACCAGGCGACTCCTCTGCCCCTGCGTGGACACGTAGAGCAGCTCAGTTTTCCAGTCCCTCCTCCTGGACTCTCCTGAACCTGTTTGGAGACTGGTGAGACTTGTGTCCCACTCCCTTGGCATTGCTTTGCATCTCTTACTGCCGTGGCAGCTTTTGGCCAAGTTGAATGGATTGTTTCGTGCTGCAGCCCCTTTTTCCGCAGAGTGATTTGCCCTGGCATGTTCCTCTGCCCATCATCCACTTCTTCCTGACCTTTTGATTTTTGACATTATTGGACACAGATCTTTGTTGGGTTGTCACAGAGTCTGTGAGTACAAGGCAGAGGCAAGGCCCTTTATAAGGATGTTAGCGGCCAGTACTGAATCATGCCCAGCTGTGATGCTTTGCAGAAGTCCTTGGAGGGTCTTAGAGTCTGGCAGATTACGTTGCACCCAGTTGATTTTTTCACTTTGATCAAAACAGCTGCTGTCAGCTCAGATTTACTCATTGTCTTGCCATACTCGGATAGCTTTTCTCTAGGCCAAGCTTGCCAGAGAGCAGAAATTGCATCATGCCATGTGCCTGGGAAAAGCATGGTGTCTTTGGGCTTCGCCAGTGTCAACGGCAGCAGTAAGAAATGCCGACTGGTTGGGTTGTCTTCTCAGATGAGTTCAGTCATTTTTTTCCGCAGCTCTTCGAGTCGCTGCAGGCTGGAGCAGCTGCATCAGTGCAACGAGGAGGACAAAGTTCCCAGCAAAATTCCGTGGGAGCTAGTCGTTTATCTCCTTCAGCAACCCTAGGAAAAGCTCTTCTTTCTTCCTGTGACATGCAAGTGCTAGTGGCATCAAACGCCTGTCTCTTGATGTGATATCATTTGAGACTTGCTCCATGCATTACTGAGACCACAAGTGGAAGCGACGAGACATGATTTATGTTGCCCAATGTGTTTTTCCTTCAGTCTAGTGTGTCCTTGTGATATTTGATGGCAATTGCTGAGGTGAAGCTCTGGGGGATCCATTCTGCGTGGGATACACAGAGCTCCTGCTAAGGCAATCGCCGTCGCGGCGCTGAACCCGCTGCCTTCCCCGGGGTACATTTATTATTCATAGCAAGACTGTTGGTTCACATGTGATCTAATCGGTATGATAAACTGCTGCTGGAGCACACTGCGGGTAGTTAGCCCCAAGAACGCAGCGCACACTTGGATTTGTCTCGTGGACTTTGCCACTGGGCTGGGAGTCGCAGAGCAAGGGGCAACGCAGCGACTTGGCTGCCTGCACTGGAGCCGTCACCTCCCCGCGTTTGTACTAAGACACAGGGCAGGTCCCACCTCCAGGTTTTGGAAGAGTTTAGGTTTTTGAACAAAGCTTATTTATTTGCCTCAAAAATAGGTATGTATTTAGGTATAATCTAAAATATTATGCAACAAAATTATGTAATTGTTATAATTTTTTATGATTTTTATCGCTCTGGACCTTCTAGCAATGTTTTCAGTGCCTAGGTTTCCTCCTTCAGCTAGTTGGAAGCAGCAAGGACTGGAAACTGATGTGCCAGATCAGAGAGCAAAGTAAAATTCTGTGTTTGATGAAACAGCTCATGATCCAGCAGACCACGTGGGAGGACTGCACAGGTGCTTAGAAGTTAATTTTGGTAGGATTAGTGTGCATGCTTAACTGGACGTGCATCTTAAATGCATTTGTGCCTTGAGGCATTCTAGAAGGGCTCTTGGGCTGTAACTTCATATTTTCTTAACAAAATAATGCAGCCTTGTTTTATTAGAAGAACGTGTTGCTTCTCATCCTTTTTTTTATTATTATTATTTTCTTTGTTTGTTTTTCCTCCTCCAAACAGCACGTCCCTTCTGTGTGCTAATTAACTCATCCAACTTTAAAATACAGGTGCATCCTTCCTGGATTTTGCCATATGTCAGCACCCTTTGGAGAATTATTACATCTTATTTGCACAGAAAATACTAGGAAGCAACACTAAGAAGTAGCTTGTGTGTTGAATGATTTTATACCTAAAGCTGCTGTACAAAAACTATTGTTTCACATTCCTCTGCAGACACAAAATATGTATTAATTAACCAAAGTACTGCTCGTGGGCACCTGAAAATGAAGCGACATAAATCAAGCCAAGATCACTCCTCCTTCTGCATTTCGACTTTTATTCCGATATTAAGAAATACTACTTTTTGCTGACTGCAGTTCCTCAATATCAGCTCGGTGCCTTGAAGCTTGGTGCTAGGGGTGGAGAAACAGATTTTCCTAGATTTGCAAAAACTGCTATAAATAATGCTGCTTATAATAAGGAACCATATGTGATCCCATGCTAGAGATAGCTGTCTAGATCAGCTCCAGGCTTGAAGAGCCCACGTCCGTGTTTGTGAAAGTTGTTTTCATTATGTTAAAGCTGCAGGATTAAACAAGAGGACAATTAGGTAAAAATCCACATTTGGACTAAAGATGTCGAATTACACCTATAAATATGTCTAATAAGTAATTTTAAAGAGAAGTTTAAAACCTCTGTTTTCCTAAGGCTGAAGGAGATACCTGAAGTAATAGATAATAAAGGTTTTCACAAGTATTGATTGCAAAGGGCATATCAGTGTTTCAATAACTGCTTCTGAGGATCCAGTTTGTTTGCTTTCCAAATGAAGGATCTAAGTGCATTTAAATGCTGAGCAGGGACTGCTGGTGAGTGTTGTCTTATAGTGCTTAAAAATTGCTAACGTTAACTGTACTGGCAAATAAATTTGGTGGTCAGGAAACCACCTACTCTATTAGTCTTTTCTATCTGTAGGTGCAAAGGTGGACACGTATCTGTCAGTATTTTCCTTGTGCTTATAGCAATCTGTGGCACCCATGCTGCATGTTAACCTCATGTGTCAGGTAGAACCCTACAAGTGGTGCCCCTCTGCCAATCCCTTTGTCTGGGGATATCTGCATGGAGAGAACTGGTCCAGATGTCCAGGTTGGAGCACCCTCTGGAAATCTTAGGAGAGTCCTCTGTGCTAGCAGGAAAAAATCTTCCCCATTTTCTCAGCCCCTAGAAGGAAAGTGGATTTAAGCTGAACCTAGAGCTCAGCTCTCCCCTGTCAGTTAGGTCAGAATTGATTGGCTTTCCAGCGTTACAGTTAGAAACCAAAAAAACCACCAACTTTGCATCCAGAATCAAAATGCTTTGTCTGTCTGTCATGGGCTTTGGGGTTTAAAGCTGTATACGTGTACAGAATTGCATCTGCTTTCCATTCCAGATTTTAACTTTGGCCATTTTCACTTGTAACTCAGAGCAGTCTAAAAAAAGCTCATGTTCCCCCTTGGATTTTTCCAGGATCTGAAGCCAGTTCCTGGGCTTAGGCTGCAAGTGTAAAGAAACATTGACATAGCTTTGGTCTTCCACTCAGCCAGCTTTAGTTCCTTTAATGTCTCAGTGTTCTGGCAAACCTGATTCCTGGCCAATTCTGTTTTGTGGTCTGCACTCACTCCAACAGCATCTCCCGTGAGCACTCAGAGATGGTGAATCACAGGAGATGACACGTTGCTGCCTGCCCCAGGGCTTCACTCTCCTGCTTTAATGGCCATCACAGCTGTCTCCATTCAATATAGCTTGAGAAAACCCTGAGTTGGAATAAAATGCACAACTTTCTGCTCTGTTATCTGAATCTTGCATTCAACCATCTTGACAGCTCAAAATCCTTCTGTTGACTTCCCATTTTAAGGTCTTAATCCCAGCTGAACTGAAAGCCACAAGCAGGGGGCAGCGTGTGGCCACAGGGCCTGGAGACCAGACACTGTCTGGTCATGCCAGGACAGCCCAACCAGTTACCAGCCCAGCTCTTCTCCCTGACTCCCTTCCCAGTTCTTGCTACCCACACTAACAAAGTGCTCCAGCTTCATGTAAAGCTCGGGGCAATCACAGCTGTTGAGTACCTGGCAGGCCCGTGTTGTCCCTCCTGCTCCTCCCCACGCAGGTAGGTATTGTTGTGCCACGGGGCTGGATGCTGAGAAGGCTCTGTGGTTCTGCTTGGTCCCAACACACTCTATGCCTCCCCTATGACATTTACTTAGGGTAATGGTGGATTTGGCCTGTGGTGCTGGTGACAGGTGGTTTAGCTGAGCTAGGCTTGTTGGCTGAGGGCTCGCTGAACCCGCATGTCTGCTCCTGCCCCACTATGAGAAGCAGCACTTCAATGCCATCCGATGATCTGTCTCCACGTGCTCCTATGCTGTAGAGCAAAAGCTTCAAAATACCAAAAACTAAAAAACCATGGAGGCAGACTTATGTGATCGCTTCGTAGGAGCATCTCAGTTACTTGGATTTGTAAAGGTTGAAGAAGCAACACACGGACCTTTTTGAGCAGGACATTTTAATGGTAATTTTTGCTGTCAGTTAAAATCAGCTAAGTGAGCTGTTTGAAAAGCCTTTCAAAACTACTCATTTACATCATCTGCAGCTTTTGTCAAACTTAAGGCTGAATGTCTTGTCATGTCTTTGTCTCGTTTTTACAAGGGTTGTGTTGTCTACTTAAATTATATTAGAGGAGCAAGTGGTTGTTCAGGGACTGTCATTTGTATGATACCAGAAGTAGGTCTGAGAACATTAACAAGGTAGTTACCTTCTCAGTTGGAAAAATGTCATTGAATATATACAGCTTTGTTTATTTTGCTAATATCTAAGCTTTCTTAATAGTAAGTAAATCTGCACTGGAGGCACTGCAAGGAGAAGCTCGTGTGGGAGGAATTCAGCACAGCAAAGCTTTTGTTGTTGTTGTTGTTGATGTGCAGGACAGGTGGCGGGTATGGTTTTCATGTGTTGAAAAGCCTCTCCTGGCTATGGAACAAGTTTTTTAGTTGCTTTTGGCTTTGCTTGGTTTAAAAACATGTGGCTATCTGGAGATGTTTCCCCATGGAGGGTAAAGTGGCTCCTTCGAGCACAGGAGTGGTTGGTAGAAGGAAGGACTCTCGGGGTGACTTTTTGGAAGAGGAGCAGCATGTCTTGGAAGAAGAAACCAACAGTTTGGTCAAATCCTCATTTTCTGTGAGAAAAATGTATGCACTTTCATTTTGTGAGAGGGACATGTAGCTCACTCGTTTTCCTTCTTCCCATCTTCCTTCTGAACAGCAAAATTAGAGACTATCATAAAGGTTATCTCCAAACAAGACAGCAATATGTGAGGTCAAGTGTGTGCTCAGGGTTGATCGGTGGGAATGCCTCATTCTTTACACAGGAATCTGTGTGGTTAACGTATTTGCTTGGCTCTTTGTAGTGTATACAGAGGGAAATGTGTTTATTGCTATCAACCCTAATTATTGGATTTGCTGTCTTAGTGAAAGTTTTCTCAGCTTTCTTGACCAGGATTCTGTGCTGTGGTTATAATTCAAGTCCTATAAAACAGAATACATAGCAAAATGCCTGTGACACATCATCATTTTCAGTTGTATTACTGTAACTGGTATATATCTAAAGGCAATCATCACTGTAACAGAGGGAAGAAAACATAGAGAAGGCTTTAAATTTCTTTAGGCGTTGAGACATCTGAAAGAGAAACTGTAATGGTAATAGACGATAGCCTCATTTTGCTTCTCATAAAATTATATCTCTATTTCTTTTTCTCCTAAAGTTGATCTGACTTTCAGTGTGCAGGCTTCATATATTCAAAAAAAAAAAAAAAAAAAAAAAAAAGAAAAGCTTGTTTTATAGCAGCGTGTAGTAGATTATTCTCATTGAAAGCATTTAGCTCTTGGCAAATGTGTATCATGTAAGTAGTACAGACTGTAGAGGATATCGGATAATATAAACTGAAGAGCATGAAAAAGACATTGTATAAATGCTCTTGGTAATCACCTAGAAGGATCTGTGCTCCTGTACAGAAATAAACCCATGTGCATTTTCTGTATTGACAGTACTCAAGAGCCCTGTGCTACATGTGGAAGTAGTGTTAATAGCTGACCCACTTGTGTGTGATGTTGGGCCGTTGTGTCCCACTGATTCCTCTGCCCATGTCCTCGCTCCTCTTTGTGGATGGTCCTGCTTCATGTTCTTTATGATGAGTTATGGGTTGGTGTTTTGGTAGCTTGTCAGATAACCTCAAGAAATACCATTTCTGGGCCATCTGAAAAGGCAAAGCGAATGGGCAGAGCAGGGACTGGGGGACATCTCTGGGAGCAAGCACCAGCCTCGCTGAAGCCAGCAGGGCTGTGGTTCTTTGCATTGTTTACGTTTGACGCAGGCACCGGTGCCGCAGAGATACCAGGCTGCTAAAAGTTCACTTGTTCAATAACTGCCTGGATTAATTAGTGGATGAAAAGTCCATTGAGGGCTGTTAAATTTTGAGATGCTGCCTTTGGCTCTAAATGTCATCAACAGCAGCCAAAGGTGGGAAGCGATCTCTGGGGCAATAGTGCTACATGTGTCTCCTGCTCTTCTCTTCACCCAGCATCTGTTGCTGGATGGTCCAAGTCAGGAGAAGGGCTCCAAGGCTCTCTGGTGTCATCCAGCTTGCCTTCTGTGCTCCTCCCAAAGGCTGGATTTGGCTCAAGGCTGAATTTCCTGCTCGCTCAGCTCTTTTAAATCTCTTTTTAGCACCTACTTTCAGCTCATTTTGTTTGGCGTGCAGAAGCCGTGGTCCTCCTCATGCAGCTGGCTGTGGCCAGATGATTTGTGTTGCTGCTGGACTGGGCTTCCTTGTCAAAGGATCTTCTCTTGCATCCCTCTTTGCGAGACCCTGCAGTGGGATGTGTGCCCTTCATAAGGAGAAGAAAGAGATGGACGCCAAGGACCTGACTCATTCTGCTTAACTTCAAGCCCTATAGCGGGAGTTTGGACAAATGCCCTGGGCTGGATGCCTAAATTTTAGCTAGGTGAGAAGTGCATCGCACCCTTGGTGTCAGTTGTTGCTGCTGTTTGTGTACCCTCATTTCACAGTTTGTGTTACAGGGCAACTCTGGGAAAACCATAAAGCACAGACGGCACATTCAGATTTATAGCAAGTAATTTCCAAGATGTGTCTGTGCCCTGCCAATGGCAAAAGTGTAATATATATTGGGGAAGAGCACAGCAGCAAGGAAGGATTTCTTCTGACAAAGCAAATCATCTCAACATCTCCTTGTAGGAGAGGTTAAGCACAGCAGACCCAGATCTGTCAAAGCTAAACTCATTTCATCATCAAGGCAGAAAGTGCCCTCTCTTCTGCTGTTGGTATTTGTTAACCCTTTACCCCTTTGCTTCTCCAATCTGTGTCCCATAATAACCCGTTAATCAGATTAGCATCTCTGACTCATCTTCCTCGCAGCTGCAGAACCCGCCAGCCTCTCTGAGCCAGTTAGAAGTCATTGCTGGCAAATAGTGCAGATTTTTCTGTTTGACTTTTCTCCTGCCGTTGCTCCTCATTTGACCCTTCCCTGTACGTCATGAGTGGAGATGTTTAAAGATTGTATCTGGTTCCTCATGCGGGCATATTGCATTTGACAGTCCAGCAGCTGCTTGTGCATCTTTATTTTTGGTTTAAATCTCTTTCAGGAAATGTAGAAGTGCCATTAAATTGTGTGTTAACCTGAAACTTGTACAAGTTGTGGAGATGAACACCACCATGGAGGAGCTGTGGAGACGCAGCCCGTGGAGAAGACATCTTAAATGCCTTATGGCATTGTTCTATATTCCAGATTTTTTTTTTTCACAAGAGCAGTCGATGAAAAAGAAAATGAACAGACTCAAAGCTTCAGTGGATAAAAAAAAAAATCATGGCAGGAGACATTTATGGTCCCAACACAAGCAACTCTGAGAAAGTTTCCTCACCTTAGATGTTGCTCTTCCAAGACGGAATAGAATGTTGCTCAAACTGAAGAAAAAAAATATGTAGAGGAGAGGATTGCAGATGCTTGAAAAGCAGAGAGAGGAACAGCTGATAACCAGCAGTCCTGAGGCTGGGTCAGGGAAAGCCAGGTCTCAGCAGACTTGCCACCAGCAGGATATGAAATGGCTGAAACGAGCAAACACGTTACCTTGCGCCTGAAGGAGCAACACGAAATGCATCCAGGCTTCCAGGGAGCAAAGCAGCAATCTATGCACTTATCTTAAATACTTGGAGGTGCTCTCTGCAAGACGGGCTGTCTGCTTCTTGCTCATTTATTGTCGCACATATTAATTCAACTTCCAGTGCTCAAGCCCAGATGGGAGGACCTGCCTGCCAAGGTCTCATGCACAGGGGGCCATTACCTACTTTTTCCCCCCATATCAGTTTGCTTGAAAGGCAGGATTATTAAAAAACAACAAATGCTCCTCCTGAGCAGCTAATTTGCAAAGATGAAACCTCTTTGATGTTCTGCGTTGCAGTTCCTGTGTGTTGTGTAGGAGCTGTTGTTCAGGTTAGGGTGTTGTCCTGGAAGTGGCACGATCATACCTTAAGAAGCAAGCTGAATATGCCTGCTCTAAAGGTAGGCATAAAGCAGCAATGGCAACGACGGTTACTAGAAAATGCTAGTAAATACTAGAAAAGAAGGAGGAAAAATATTTTCCTCTTTCCATGCTCCACAGCAAATCTGCTGCAGGATAGAAAGGGCAACTTTTTGATGTTAGCTAAGAGGAAATCTTAAGATATAAAACAGTAAAAACACTTGGCTTTGAGTTTTACAAGTGTGAAATGCCCTTTATTTGGGTGTTTTCCTGTTTCTCTTAGTTATTATCAGTGAGTGGAAATTTTCTGCTCAAATGGGATATGGGAACACTGGTGATATTCAAGTCTCTGGGATTTTTTATCAGTATTGTTAGCACATTCTCAGAACAGAGTATTTTTAAGCAACTGTAGAACCCAAGTCTATTGCTGAGACGCAGTTTGCTGATAAAATAGCAGGGATGAGACTGAGGAATTTCAGAGCGATGAAGTGCAAGGCCTTCAGTGTGCTTTGAGCACCAAGCAAGACATCTCCTTTAGAGGATCACAAACCAGCTTATCAGCCGTCATCGTTTCCAGTGTAGATTCTTCTCCTGCTTCTTCTTCTTCTTGTTCTGCTTTGCAGATGTCTTCAACTTTGAAGACATCGGAGTAGCAAACAGATAGTTATTTTATCTTCCTTTTATAAGCTGGTCTCCTGGTCCTCACCAGACAGTTGCACTGCCCTTCTTTTAGCTGTTTCTGAAACAAAATGTTTCTGATAAAGTTGATGAGGCATCAGCCATGTCCTGCTCTCAAGGTCTGGGGAAGATGTGCGAGCCTGGGCACTCATGACATGGAAAATAAACCCTTGTGTGTGTGATGATTTGGAGTATTTTGAAGCTTGTATTTTCCCTGAGCATTTCATCAGTCTTCTGGCATCTGTTTTCATAATTGCTAGTCCTTTGAAATAATGCTGTGGATAGTAGCTGAAAGTAACTGCCACTCTCAAGGGAACTGACTTCGTTTTGATTGCAAGATTGGTGCTGATGATAGTGATAATGCTTTGCACTTTGCTAGGGCAGATCTTTTTGGGAAGAGTTGTGCAGTGTTTGACAAACCTGTGATCTGGGGAATGAGCTAGGTCAGCTCGTGGTGCTGGCTGAGACCTTCCCGCTGGCTTCAGCGAAGCTTACTTGGGCTCTGCTCCCCCATCTTCACCATTCGCACGGTCTGGGCCATGCAGAGGGGTAGGGCTGCTCGCTCTCCTGCTCCATACTCAGGAAGGGGCTCCCTGGACAGACCCTGCTTTCCATAGGCAGAGCTTCTGCTTTTGGTGCTGTGTCGCTAGGCTGCCCTGTCACGTTCCCTTCCTTGGTCACATCAGCTTTTCCAAGGACATAGAAGCTCACCAGGATCTTTGGGCTGGTGAAGGGGCTTTGTGAAGGGACCAAATGCCCAGTGGGATGTCAGCCTTTGGGACAGCATCATGTGGATGGATCCCAGGTAGCGCTGAGCCGGCTAGCTCGGCGTTTGCAGAGCCGCGCTGAGCCATGGATGTGCTCCCTGCTTGCGGCCATGCTTCCCTTTCCCCTTTCCCCTTCCCTTTCCCTTTCCCCTTTCCCCTTCCCTTTCCCCTTCCCTTTCCCCTTCCCTTTCCCCTTCCCTTTCCCCGGGTTGTTCCATTCTCTAAAACACAACCAGATTTTTGTGGTGTCTCGTGACAAGATGCTGAGAGCAAAAGAAGTGACTCGTTATTGCTGGAGGGAAAGAGGCCATTGAGCTTCTGAATCCCTGCAGGGAGGGTTGCCTCGGGTTGTGAAACACAAGTGGCAGACACAGGGTTTATTCTCCAGCGCCCTGATTTGAAGAGTGGTGCCTTCAGAAGGGCTCTTGCTGCTGTTTGTAGTAGAGGAATTTAGTGGGTGCAGTTTATTTGAGACAACTGTGGCCCCAAATCACTGTGTGGACTTGGCTCACACCAGCTCAACTGTCATTGTTTAGGCTGGGTAGCCAGATAAAGTATGTAAGTTAGCAAATATCTCCTGCTTGTATGAAAATGCAGTGAACAAAACCTTATCCCTATCTGGTATGGCTCCCACCTGGAAAAGTCTGAAGACAGAGGTGGACTCGGTACCTCTGCGACACGTCCATCGTTTCAACCACATGTCATCAAGAGCATCCCTAGGGGGTCTCACCCTGGAGAGCGACGCTGCCCGCCTTACCCAGCTGCAGCTCCAGCCCTGGAGCCTCCAGCCCTGCTTGTGGCTCCGTGCGAGCTTTGGCCTCGTACCTTTGCCTGGCCCGTGGGGTGTTGCAGTTATGGGGCAGAGCTGAAGGGCAGTCGTGGCCTGCGCCAGGAGCGCGCGTAGCCCCGGGCAGTGAGTTACCTAAAGCCTTCACTGCCGCGGACAGTGCCGCTCCGAAGGTTTTCCAGCGAGCAGCCTGCTTAATCCCTAGGGAAGGCAGGTTTCTAACTGAGGAGACGCGTGCTGTGTATTCACCCAGAGCTCTGATTTATGTGGGCTGCTATTGGAATACATATTCATGAAATCCTTTGCATAAAGTAAAGCAAATTATTGTTGTGGAGATACATAGGGCAGGAATCCATTAAACGCGTTACCTCCTGAGGTGTCTCTTGTGATTCAAATGAAGCTCACGGTGACAATTGTGGTTTTGCATTAATGTGCGAGGGAGGGAGCGGGTCTAAGTTACAGAGCTGTCCTTTAGTGCATGGGGAGTGAAGGATTAATAACCTTGTCATCCACGTATGGTTGTATTCTCACATCACTCTGTAGCTTATATCCACATGTGACACCCACCGATGTCCTCATCACTTATAATACTGCGCGTTGAGAGGATGGGTATAGAGCATGTGTTAAAGTAGCTATTAATATATCTGATACCAGCCATGCTGTCCCCCACTTTCTTAAAAAAGAAGCAATATAAAAAAAAAAAAACCAAAAACAGTTTCTGTAAGTGTTTCAGGATGTGTTGCAGTGTTCGTGCAGTGCCTCTTGTTGGGTGATTTGGGGTTGGGGCTAGACTTTCAAGATGTTTGCATTAATGTGTTCATCGCACGCTATAAATATTTTATACACTCGTGCAATCAAAGTCTGATAACTCGTAAGCAGAGAAGATCTGAGTAGCGCTGCATAAATTTGTTGTCTGTGAATGTGTTCAGCCTGCCCGAGAAGGGGGGTGTTGAAGAGGAGTTAACGCGTTTGGGGACCTTGCACTGCCCCTGGAAGGAAAAGCCCCTTTTCTTTGGGTCAATGATGCTGAAATCGGTTGAACGGAGGGGAGGTGGGAGAGAGGTGGTGGTTTTGCAGGTGTGAGGCTGGTCCCTGATTAAATGTGAGCTTTTAGTGTTTACTATGTAGATGAGATCCACCATCAGATTAATAAATTGTGAGCTCTAAATAATTGCCTGTAAGAATGAGGAGCTTTAAGTGATGAATCGCTTGTGAATGTGCCCATCGTATCCCAGGCAGAAGACAGGCTGCCGATGCTCCTCTGCATTAGAGGAAAAACACTTTCTGAGCGCTGTTGTGTGGGCCTGCCTATTGCAAATGCAGCCCTCTTTTCTGTTTAAATTATATATTGTTTTCTTCTGTTTGTTTTATGTAGCTGTTCTGTTGGCTTTGTGGATTTCAGGAGAAACAGGAGGCTATTTGCTCTGCTTTAGCCTTGGACTTTAATCTGTTTTTCAGTAGCAGGACAAATTAACTGCTTTTTCTATCACTAGAAAGCCCAGCCTGGATCTGAGCCAGCTTAGCCTCAAAACAAAGGATGCTTTTAGTCCTCCTATCCTTGCGAGCTCCCGTCTTTAGTGGATTATTTCGCCATTGTTCCTCTGATTGGAGATCAAAAGTGGATATGTTTAAAGCTATATATTTACAATAAATGAGGCATAAGCCCCCTGAGAGTTAATGCAGTCTGTTTGCATGCAATTTAGGGCACCGCGCATTACTGGAGATCAAATGTTTTTCTAAGGCCAGCGTGTTTTGATACATATGAAATCCCTTTAAGTGGTGGATGCTGTGCAGGAAACCAGATGCAGCGGGTGCCTGTTAATAGTGGGAATTAGTGTACTGGAAAATTAGGAAGCTAAAGAAAGCTCTTGAAAAGGGGGTCACCTTTTAGGCACTGTGTGTTACTGGGAACTGTTCTGCGAGCTCATGAGGAGTAAGAAACGTGATTGTTGGCATGAAGAGTGCAGCATATAGAGCTACACCTCAAACTATTGAGAAATACCAGAAAGAAAATACCAGCGAGGTAGAATGGTGGTGGTGATGAGCATGACCACGACAGAGGGGCCCTGTTGGAACCAGGAAAGTTCAGGATGAGTCAGACTTGCATGCAGAAGGGTGAAGCTCCGTCACGCCGGTGTTGCACGGATGGTCCTGGCCTGTGGAATCGGTGGAAGCCTCGTCGCAGGGTCACTGTAAGAAAGCCCTGTCTTGTCCTTTCCAGGTTTATTTCATGAATTTGGAATCAAAGCGAAGGAAAGCTTTGGAAGGTTGTAGTTCGTTGGCTTTGGAAGAAGCAGGTTTCCAGCAGGTTTCGCTGGAAGGAATTTTGTCCCATAATAGCAGAGAGCCCCAGTCATTTTTCTTGGCCACTAGCCAAAATTATCATCAAAATTATCGAGTGTTCTCCTTCCTACACTGGAAAGTGATTTATCAAAACCTTGCCCAGACCTGATTATCTTCTGGCTTGTTGGTAAGGAGTTAGAGAAAAGATCCTGCTTATACATTCCCTTGGATTTTTTTTCACTGTTGCCTTAACAGCAAAGAAACATCGAATGTCTTGTTTTGCGCTAACTTCAGGTAGAAATCACTGAATTTAATGTGCTTTCCCACTTGTGTATTTGAAATATAGATTGTCCCATGCATGAAAAGCCTTAATTATTTAAGGCTCAACTAAAACGACAATAAAAGGCTCTTCAGTTAGTTTCTCTAGGTATTTCTGTCTTTGTGCTGAAGAGGTGCTGATTTGGGCTGGAAGATTGTCAGTAGAAATCATATCCTGTTGCCTGATACGTTGACTCTGCCTTAATGAAGCTTTTCAGAAGTTAGAGTAATCATATTGGAAATTCTTATTGCCGTTTTAATTCAGGTACCACGTTTCACTTATTAAGAAAAAAAAAATCCTAGGCAAAAGACAGATATGAAATTCCTGAAATAAAACCAGATGCTGTGGCAGTGAAATAATGTCACTGAAGACACATAACACCTGGAGTATTATTTGCCTGACTATGAAATGGAAACCATTTTTAGCAAATTGAACTATTTTTCTTACCCCTACATTCAGGCCTCCCCCACCCACCCACCCTCTGAAAACAAAAAAGAGGTCGAAAATGAAAAAAGCCACTTATTGATGGAACACCTGTTTCAGTGTGAATTACAGTATTTTTCATGCTTTGCGTTTTTCAACGAGTAGACAGCAAAGTTGCTGGGAAGCAATGAAACACTCTCGATGTGGTTTCATTGGTTTCACACAGCTTCTTGTATGACGGAAAAGCTGTGCCAGAAACGGACTACTTACTTGAAAAGAGCATGTAGTTTGGGCTTACTAGGAGACTTTAACCTCCATTTTCTTTGAATATTGGCTGATACTTCAGTAGCTTGGTGAGCACTAAGGTTTCTTGATGGCTCCTCTCTGCTTCCCACCTCTGCTGGTGTTGGGATCCTAATTGCTCTGCCTCAGCAGACCATCTCCCTTCCCTTCCAAGCAACAAGTAGTTTCCAGCAACTATAAATCTTGCAAAACATCATCTTTCTTTCAGCCCCAAAACACCTCTGTGAATTTAGGGTTTGGGGATCAAGCCATGTGTTGAACACGTGTCACAGACTGTCACCCAAGGTATCGGTGATCAGGTTGTCCCCCTTCAGTAGCCATCAGGGCAAAGGGGGAATGTGAGCTAGATTTGTGGGAGCAAAGTGCTGTAGTTTGTTACTGGAGGCTTCTCCCATGCATGAAGGAAAGCAAAGACTGAATCTCTTCTACCTGTGAAGGCACCAGAAATGTGGTGCTGAGATAGGAGCTTCCACATGTTCCCTGGGGTTCACGTGGGATGGGGATCAGCCAACAGAGATAATCTCCCTGGTTCCTGAATTTTGAAGAGAACTGAGTCAGAAAATCACGCTGAGGAAAAAGCACATTTCTGAAATTTCATGTAAACGAGTCCCAACTTGGCACAGCACTAATCGCTATAAGCAGTTATTAGAATTAATTAAAATATAATACATGGTCTGGGAAATGAAATTCAATTTTCCATTCAGCCTTTTGCTGAGGTACTCTCTTACGAACGTGTTAATAAGTTTGAATATGCAGGTGGATATAATGCAAATTAGAGGGAATATGAAATATTTTCTAATATTTACCTGGGAGAGCACATTAAGTGCCGCAGTGGGTCAGCTGCTGTGTAATGTTAATCGCTTTGCAGCCGCTGTGGCTGGACGCTCTGCTCCATCAGGGAAAATAAAAGGAGGCCTCTTGCCCAGGCAAAGAATAGGTGCCATTAGCTGCATGCTAGGACCTAGTTTTTCAGAGTTAGTTTTTTTGCAAAACTTCCACTGAGGCTTTTTTTTTTTTCCTTTTTCTCTGCTGTAAAATAGTCAACATGAAGAGCTCTAATGTTTGTGCAGTGAAATTACTCCTTACTATCTTTGTAAAGTTAAAACCAGTAGAGAATAAAATTGACCTCTTATGCTGAGCAAGCTAAAGGCATTTAGTTTTCTACTATATTGTGGCCAAAAAGTAATTTTTCTGGCTATTTCCATTACCATTTTTTTTCCATTGTTTTCTTGTAAAGGGTATGAACTCCCATTGGTTTTCTAGTTCTGTTTTTATATTTTTTGCCAGCATAACATCCCTGTTCTGCTGAGCTCTGCAAGCAACTGGGCTTACATGGAGTGCGGTCAGGTAAAAAAAAAAATGGTCTGTGCTACAGGCTCTTGAATGTGGGCATGCCATTCAAGAGGGTTAAGCTGCCTAGCCTGCTTTGTAACCAGTATAAATCATTGCATTTGGTGTGGAATTAAAATCCTGCTGGTTAGCATAGTACTGGAAGGTGCTGCTTGCTCCTCGCCCTGAGTGAGAAGGTTGCATCAGGTTAGTGCAATCGCTGGGCATCAAAGACGGGATAGGAGGAGTGCAGCCCCGTCGTGACCATCCTTCTGGCTCCTCGTCACCTCTAAAATGGCAGGAAGGCCTTGCTGTGCTCGGATGTGCCAAGGGACAATGCTGTGGCGGTGGTTTAGGACACCTGTCTCAGGTTTAGAAGATCAAGTCCTGATTTCTGGGTCTTTCTAGGACCATGCAAGTCCTCACGCTGCTCTCTTCAGGTCAGGTTATAGCATCTGACCTGAATGCCTGGGCTCTTCTGTTTCTCTGGTCCGCCTTTTGTTCAATGGAATGGAATGAAAGGGCTTGCTTCCTCCTCTTCCTCTTCCTCCCTCTTTACATCCATGTGTCCCAAAGCAGGACTCGGACTTTAGTTCTGACAAATCATTCCCTAGAGGGAGTACATGTGGGCTGCCACTTGGGCCACTGGTTGACCTTGTCATCCCGAGCCAGCATGCCTGAAGGATTTCGTCATGCTGGATAAAATCACAGCTGAATGGAATGAATGAATGAATGAATGGAATGAATCTCTTCTTATGGCCCGCTCCTGTATAAGAAGCACGTGTATTTTATTTTTAGCTTTTGGTGGAGAAACAATGTCTGTCTCACAAGCCGTGACTTTCAAAGCTTGCCCCATCCTTGCCTTCTTCAGCATTTCCTGACTGTCTCTTGATCCCTTCCCCCCATTCAGGGAACACCCAGAATGACCATTTAAAATAAGAAAGTTGTTGAACATTTCAGCACACGTTTCATCGCTTCACTCTGACTAAACTATTCTCTCTCTAATCTGGCTCTTTCAGGTAAGTCAGAATTTCATCACAGCTTCATCCTTGCAAAGTGGCCAGTGGATGAGACTGAATTTTTCTTTGGCACGTTGAAGTCGTAGCTCAGGACACAAGAGAGTCCTAGGGAAATTTTAAAGTATTAACTTGAAAAACTTGGGCCAGTTCAGAGTTTAACTTCAGATTGAATTGTTTTAAGTTTTAGGATTTTCAGCTTTTACATCGTCATGAATTTTAGTCATAGGCAGTCACTTATTAAAGCAAATACTGCAGCAGTGCATGTAGTTAAATGCTACCGTGTTCCTCTTTGTTTTATATTGTGTTTTGCTCTACAGTATGAGAGGATTCCTGTGCATGATAGTGGTGAAAATGCCTTCTTGCTTATGTTTCAATAAACCATTTTAATGCTACAGTGTGTAGGTGAATGATAGAAAAATGTAAAATACAGTCTTTTTCTGTTGTTAAAATCCTGAGAGGGAAAGATTTTTTTTTGAAGAAGGTTTTATAAAATTAATGTGATAAATATTCAGACAACTTAGAACATTTTAAGAAGTTGAAAATATGGCAAAAATGGGCAGTGAGTATTCTGATGTATCCTGGACAGTATAATTCATCCGTGGTGAGGTTTATCTCTGAACTGTTTGACCTAGTGAGTTATGAGAAAATGTTGGAGAAAAAGAAAAGGAGGAAGGAAACACAAAATTATTAGACTTTGGGGAGTACTGCATAAAATTAGTCTTATGATTTGAGTTAAATCTTTAATGAACAATCAAAAAATCTACTGCATATCTAAGAGGAGGTTTTGATTAGTTGTCTTGATTCTGGTGACGTCTTTTAGGTGAAGCAGCGAGAAGAATGAGCCCCCATCTGTTACTTTGCCTTTTTTTTAACATATCAAACTTGATAAGGTTTAAGTCCTAGCAGTCTGAGGGGAGGAAAAAACAAAAAAGGCAGCGGGGCAAAGGGAGAAAGGAAAGTGCTAGTGGCAGAAGCATCAGTGTAGCAGTGAGGGCCATGGTCCTCTCACTTTCATCGTCCCTGTGTTCCCAAAGGCTGTATTCCAGACAATTGGATGTTAGAGGCCACTTGGAAAATAAAATAATAAAGAGAACGTAAACAGCTGGAGAGAGATACAAAACAAGAAAGGAAGGAATCAGAATGAAGGTGTAGCCCCTTGCTAAGACATCTCTCTGTGGTGGAGCCTGTTTAGATAATCCCATTTGTCCTCAATTGTTGTGCAGCCTCCTGTCGCTTTGCTCCCCTGTGGTCCTTTTCTTTCCCTCCCCAGCCCTCTCCCTGCCTGGTCACTTTGAAATTTTCACCGCTTTGAACACCAGATTCAGCTTTTCAGGTTTGTGATGCTTGTTCCGGGTGGTTTGACAAAGCTAAGAGATGGATGGTGCCCTTTCTCTGAAAGCCAAGTTTGGGTTTTGCTCAGCAGAGAAGGAAGTTTGCTGTCCCCTTTCATATGGGTTAATTGTGGGCAGGAATTGATGTGCAAGATGCGGCCTTTAGTTGAATTTTCTTATGCAAGGAGGGGTTTTGGAGCATTGCAAATTGACAGGTTGATGGTATCAGGTGTCGTGGCTCGAGTGGCCACAGCAGGCGGGAGCAGCCAGGCTGTGAATCTTCTCATGCTCCAGGGCTGCCTCGCGGCTGCCAGCAGCAAAAATGTCATGTTTGCTTGGACTGGGAGAAAGGGAAAATGGGGTAGCACCAGTGTGTAAAAGAGAAGAGGGAAATAGATGCCATGCATTTTCTTGAAGGAGATGACTGTGTGGAGAGTGGCTGGTACCGTAAGATCACCCATGTCATGAAACCTGGAGGTCATCACTGAAGCCTTAAGCCCTGAACCACTGTAGCACAAGCAGCTTCCCTGCTTCCTCCCTACTCACAGCTCTAATAGGTTCGGAGTTCATCAGGAAGGTGGAAGTACGGGTCTTTTGCCCTCCTTATGATATTCTTCTTATGAATACAATTAAATGTTCTGGCCAGATCCTTGTGTCTTGTTCCAGAAACATCCTGGTTTCTGCCTTAGGTTTGCTGTAAAGCATCAACCAAAGCGGGAAAGCAACTTCTCCACAGTAAGTCAGACTGAATGCTGCTGGTTTGAGCCTCCCAATCAGGCAAGAAGGGCCGTTTCCATGTCCCTGCAATACTGAGAGGGGCTGTAAATAACCATCAAGCAAGATTTTTTTTTCCAAAGTTCTTCCTATCCTTCTACCCACTGGAATAACTGAGTTTTCACACATTTCCAGCACATCAGAAAGGTCAATCCTTTGTACAAAACTGATGCTTGAGATGCAGCTCCTTTTCCAGTTTTGGAACTGGAAGGCTCCTTCTACAGTTTTGGGCAACTTGATAATTTTGTTCTTCATTTCCCCGTTTTAAAAATGGGGAAAATCTCTCCTGCTGTGTTTTTTATGGAGCGTGTGAGCAGTCGAGGAGAAGAACTGCCTTTGCACACATTGAGATGCAGCATTTAGCAAATTGGGGATCCAATTATCAGTCATTATGATAATGCAAAAAAGAAAGAGAAAACAAGCACTTGTTACTCCAACAGGGCCGGCTTCCTGCAGCACTATCAGATGATCACATGCGGGGTTATCAGAGTGCTAACTGCTACAGGCTTATTAGTGTCGTAGAGACTCTCCGGGTGGAGGATCTGCTGGTTTTCCCACCCAGACACCCTGGCTGGAGGCCAGCACACGGATCTCTTGCACTTTTGCCAAGCTAAACCTTTTTGCTGGCTTCAGACTCCTAATTCCTCTTGCTTCTTGGTTGATTAGGTCTCTTTAGACAGCTCCAGGAGGCTGGACGTTTGTCCAAGCTTGGGGTTGTCTTGGGGCTCTTGGGGCCGTGCAGGTGCCTGACCATCACCCCCGCCTGTTCCCAAGAGCGGAGGGTGCTGTGTAAATATTAAGCTCACAACATGCTAAAGCATATAATTCAAGGACACTTAAATGTATTTATATGAGGCTGAGCTTTTGGGTAGATTCAGAAGCTGGTTTTTGGAGCTGCTCAGCCCACAGGGGTACAGCACCAAAGGCCACTGTGAGCCATCGCAGTGCTGCTGTGCGGCGGTGGTAGGACACGGCTCTTGCTGTGTGTGCGTGGAGCATCTTGGGCTGCTGGTGATCTGCCTTTAAACATTCACAATGTTGTCAGATTGCTTTTTAGAGGAAGGGAGACCACGCAACCAGTGATGCTTGGTCTACAAGCCAGGTTTCCCCCTGTAGCTGCCGTGGCTTCCCAGCAGTGGTGACCAGCCAGCTGGATGGCCAGTCAAGACTTGTGACAATGCACCCCATGTAGGGAGGGAAAAAACAACGTGTGACCTCGTATGTGCTTGGCTTGAGCTGTTGAAGGTGTCTGTGAGGTTTTAGGATGTGATGGAAAAAGGGATTGTGGAGGGCAGGGATGCAAAGGGCTTCGCATCCGTATTGGATGTGTTGTGCTTGGTCTGAGGCTGCTGCTGCTGGCCTGTACCGTGATGCTCTGCAAGAAGCAAACTAAGAAATCGATTCCAGAAAGACCTGTTGCTTCATTTGGGCATATTTTGCTATTGCCTTTAGTTTATGGGGTGCGCAGGCTGTGTACGTGCCAGGGCTGGGACCCCTTTGCTGAGCCCAGGGCTGGTTCAGGGGCTCTCTTGTGACTGCAGTCTTGCTTCCTCTTAAGACATTCAGCATCTCCTGGTGGTCTAATAAAGCAGCTCAGTTTGTAAAAGAGGCATGAGGGAACTGGGCACGGGACGCTGGTTGGAATGGTACGGTGCAGAATTCTTTTTGGGGCAGAATTCTTTGTTGGGCCCATTGCAAATCCCACTGTCCCCTTGACACCAGCAGCAGATGGAGCAAGTTTTTGGTTTGAACTAATCTGGAGATTTGCCGTCAAGAGCGACAGAAAAGGCTGATTTTCAAGGTAACAGAATGACGCTGAGCTTCACAGCTGCGTTCTGGTCTGGGAGCTGCCAGCTTGAAGCTCCCAAATTCCTGATGCCAATCACGCTGCGTAGCTCAATGAATAAACCAGCCCAGCTCCGTTGAGAACCTCTTGTCCCGTGGGTATGTAGTCCTGCCACTCAGTCCAAGGGAGCTGAGCTCAGGGTGCCTGGCTTCAGACGCGAGCGAGTGCGGCTGAGAGGTGATGTCTCGTCTCATCTAAGGCCTGTCCTGGAGATAGAACCGGTCACAAGTGCTCAGAATGCTCCTGCAAAACCTTCTGCAAAAGGCAGAAGCCCAAACCTTTAGAGAAAGTAAAATAGCCACTTTTTTACATGTGTTTTGTCAGAAATATATCACCCGGGTGCTTCAATCCCTTTATCCGATAGTGTTTGGGAGTTAAACGACAGGAAAGAGCCTGGTGTGGAACTAGCCTGGCAGGAGGGACGGGTGACGATGGAGTTGGAGGGATGGAGTTGGAGGGTTTCTAGCTCTTCATCTCGGCTGTCCTGACAGCAGCTGAGACAGCAAGAAGAGCAGCAGCAGCTACAGGAGAGGCCCCAGTAACTGCTAAAGCTGCACACAGCAGATTTGGCCTAAAAAAAGAGAGACTAGCAAATATTTCTAAGCTGTCCTGATATGAGGAGCTCTGTTTAGACACCACACTCATACTGGTGTGTTCCTCCCATTCCTTCCAGTGACTTTTGTTGAAGCCGTCGGGGTGTGTGTGTGCTCTGCAGTCTGTCCCGTGCATTGGGAGGGTGAACTACTGGAGTTACACGTTGTTTGCTTGCACGTAGCAGGCAATCAGGGTGAACTGTTTCCACAAAGCAGAAAGCAGATTACTTTCTTGCATTTTATTTTATTTTATTTTATTTTATTTTATTTTATTTTATTTTATTTTATTTTATTTTATTTTATTTTAT